>CARXXK010001085.1:2621804-2706453 GCA_949089665.1 Macrosiphum euphorbiae | reverse complement strand
TATATTAGGTATATTTTTAAAAATGGGTTTACAAAAGTATAAAATATATTGTGTAATATATAGGACCTAGTATTTATTATTTATTAGGACCATTTTTTATAAATTATAGATAATAAAGAATTAATAATCATCACTGAATTTTTAAAATTTCCATAGGTAGCTTCCATACAAATAGAACCTAATATCATTGACATATATGCCACCAATGTTAAATAACTCAAAATCTATTCGTTCAAATGTTAATATATTCGTCGACGTTCGGGGGCGCCATTCCAGTTTTATTTATTAAGGGTGTGCATACAATTAAAGAGGTCAATTTTTTCCCTCATCAGGCCAATCGTTAGAAAAAACGTTTCTCATGTTTTCACTAGGGGGAATTTTTACTATCATAAACATACTTAGTTTTCATACATAACAAATAAATTAAAAAATGAAATATACAATATTCAAATTTTAGGTAGGTATAATTCAGCTTTTATTATTTTTAAATTTTTGAACTCATAAATTTGATTTATTTATTTATTTCATTAGTTACATATACAGTGTAACTCTCTGTAACTCGAACCTTGATAACATCGAAATTCTCGAAATTTCGAACAAAGAAAATTCCCCTTCAAATAACAATAACACATCACGATTTTGATAACTCGACATTTTTAGTAAGTAGAATTTTTTCTCTCCTTTGAGCTTCGAGTTACCGAGATTACACTTCAAATAACAATAACACATTACGATTTTGATAACTCGACATTTTTAGTAAGTAGAATTTTTCTCTCCTTTGAGTTTCGAGTTACCGAGATTACACTGTATTTGAAACTATAGGATATCTATTAAAAGGGAAAATACACAGTTAAAGATTGACAAACTGAAGGCCATGCATCCATGACTCCTAGTCAATATTGAATATATTGTAGATAAAGAAATATTAGGGTGTGCGAGTGCACACTATAGGCACAATTTGCAGGGGGGGTTGCTTAATTTCTGTTGTTTTTTTTTTGTTTTTCCTTTATGGTTAAGCTAAAGCTAATTGTTCTCCTTTGTGTACGCTTTTGTACATCATAGTAGGTACCTACGTAATAACCACCGGGAATTGTGAGTTGTATTTGCTCTCATACATATCTACTAACCAGCCAAATGAATCAATTGTTTTTTCGGTTATTCTTAAACAGTTTTCAATTTATTCTTCAGAAAATCTTTAAGAAGTATAGTAAAGAAGTTTAAATGTTTTCAAAAACTGAAAAAGGCTAAAAGATTTTGATTTTCTCAAAAATGAAATTTTTTATGTCAACAATTACAAAAAGTAATCGATAATATAGAAAAGAATGTGATAATGGTTTCTCAAATATTTCTTAATGCACATTTCGGTGCTTATAATGAAGTATTTAAATGCTTTTTTCGGCACTTATTTTCGTGATTATATAAGTGCTATAAGTCCCGAACCCTGATCATAATATTTTGGCATAAGATTTGAATACATTTATTTCTAAAAACCTTATCGTTTAATTTTCAGAATAATAATTGCAGTTTGTATTAAGATTAATGACATGCTAGACCCCGTATAGTAGTCATTTGAAAAACAAAAGTTTGTATCTCCACGCATAAACGGTAGGCACGAAAAACGTCAAAAACTTGAAAATAAAGCGTCTGAGTAAAATTTCAAAACGTCAAAGGTCAGGAAAAATTCATTGCGTTAAACGTAAAATCGGGCTTGAGCGCGGTAGGCGAAGCACTCTGTATGATGCGGCGTTCAAATTAGTATGCGAAAATCGGAATAATCAAAGGGAAGAAAAACTTGGTTTTCCAAACTTTTTGAACACACACCGTGCACATAACTCCGCTCGATTGTGCGTGCAACGTAACTATTACGGTGCTTTTATTGCGTGTCGGCGTGTACCTCTATTCTAAATATATTAAATCGTTTTAATACACCCTCGTCGTGTGTACCGGTAGGTATATAACATTGCTACCAGCATACATGCAGTACTGGGGGGAGGGGGTGCAGGGGGCCCACGAGGATTTTCCACGACATGTATTGGCGTGACGATAATATTATTCCATACCTATATATACTTATTATATTATGCGTTTAAAAAAAAAACCTTAATTACTATAATATTATATACTTGATTTTCCGAAATTAAGTTAATAATAATAATAATATGAGCACTCGGTTAGTAATTTTTTATGATAAAATTGTGTCATAGTTATCTAAAACGGTTGTTAAACATATATTATATAGATGTAGCACGCGTCGCACTATACGCTTGGGTATTGAATCATCGTACGATTTTGTAAATAAATAAAGTAACGATATATTAATGTCACGACAAGTTAATTAATTTAACGGTTCAATAAAATCTAATGGATCAATCACGTGGTCCACTAAATCGTGTTCAAGTGACCATTAATAGCTCACTATTGATTCAATAAATGTTTAATGCGACCCGACATAAGTGGCCGAGTTCAGTCCAGGAAAAAAAATTCTTACAGGCGACATAAAAGTTCCAAAGTTCGTCGGTCATTGCATTACGAAATTTCTTTTTAAAATACCTACCTTCTGAGTTGAAAATGATCTTTCACCACTTACTTGTGTTACATCATATAGGCATAGTGTCAGTGCAAATTGATAGTCAATACCGTCTTAATGTTGGATATTTTAGATTCTATGATGAGATTCTTGATGAGATTTATTGGATTAACAATGGTTTTTTAATAATAATAAAAGTTTATTTTACATAAAAAACAGAAGTAACTATAACAAATTCAGTGTTGGGAATAGATAACTAAAAAATTATCTACATAAGATGAGATAATTTTAACAAAATATTATCTAGATAAAAATAAAGATAACATAAATGTAATTTATCTAGATAAATGTCTAGATAAATATCATTTTTCTACACTTATTTTTATTGTTTTTAGTATTTTTGTAATATTTTATTTATACCGATATAATGACATAATATTTATAAAAACAAAGGATTGAGCCTTTTAATTTAACTATTTGAATATTATTGTTTAATATTATTATGTTTTCGTCAGCCGCCTGGTGCGTTCTCATTTGAAATACAGTTCTACTATGTTAATTTTAATTTATTTTTAAAATGGATGGAGAAATAAACCTATACCTAATTAATTTTAATATGCTCATTATGGCTAGTGTGTTCTAGCAGTTCTCGTATTATCGTAATACCGTCGTTGGCAATAATAACAAGAAATACATTCTTCTAATTTTATAAATAATTTATATTATATTACAATTTTAGTAGCATTGGTTTTATAATTTTGTAAGGGCACTATAATATTTATCTAAGCCCATTTTTTATCTAATCTAAACATTAGATAAATCGTAACATAATTATCTAGATACTTTAAAAGATAATTTATTTAAAAAATCTTATGTAGATAATTCCCAACACTGCTAAGGCTAACAGTGCATTAATGGACACAAATATTAAATTATCGTAAATATAATATTTATCATATACATGTAAATTATTCTGTTTTCGAGTCTCTCCAAGAAAAGCCAAGAGCTTGTACTATTATACCTATATAATATAGGAAGAGAGAGAGTTGAAAAACTATTTTGTGAAAAAATGGTGATATTAAATAAAGCTCTTAAAGAAATGAACACACTTTGTATAATGGCAATGAGAGAGCCAAAACTGGTAAAAAATACTAAACATAAAATTACATTTTATACATACCTAACATTCTAATAATATTACAAACAATTACAAAACTAATTGTTTGATATTTTAACTAAACTACACTGAATAATCACAAAGTGTAATATAATTTAAATTTTCTTAAATCTAGTTCAAAATATTTACATGATTTAACACCAGTATTAGGTAATCGGACTATAATATGTTAAGCAAAATAAATGAAGAGCCACACAAGACAGATCCACTGTTTAATTTACTTTTACTCCTAGAATTATATGAACGGCGTAAATTTAATGCTATCAAAGTTATTATTATACATAATATAATACAACATATTTCTTATATAAATAGAGTTCAATTAATTATCATACATCTAAAAGAGGTTTTCAAAAATATAAAATAGATGTAATATTGGAATTATAGTGACCAGTGACGTATTGTATTCGGACCAATTTTACAAAGCACACAAATGCAAATCGTCCATCCGCCCATCGGCAGACAAAGTCGAATAACTCAAATAGACTATAATGTTATCCTCGTTTGAATTGTACTCGTTTTAATTTCAGAGTTGATGCATAAAAACGTTCAGTTAAATTATCAGCTGAACAAGTTAATATCCGGCGGAAGACATAACCCTATGGGTACCCGCCGTTTTTCCCGAATCGAAATTCCCGAATGAACTTTTTCCCGAATGGTATTTTGCCCGAAAATCCAAAAACCTTTTTTCCCGACCGCGTTTTTCCCGACGGTTATTGTTCCCGAAATAAAAAATTTCAAAATTTAATTAATAGCATATTGTCGCAGCCCGCGGGCGATGTATGTGGAGATAAAGATAATATTTATAAAAAAGTACAGGAGGCCAATTTTTGAAATGAGCTATAGATTATGTGACATATTTATCGCATGCGATAAAATGATAAAATTATCGCATACGATTAATTTATGTCGAACGTTTAAATTGTAGGCTATTTTTGAACTAGTATCGATAAAATTTTATCATATAACGAATGGAATAATATTTGTCTCATGAACCAATGCGGTAACATATTTGCTTACATTATTCTAACCTCAAAATATAATAAGTACGATAAAATACGGATGGCACGGACTAAGATATCTTTAATCGTGGTCCGTGGACGTAGTAATCACTAATCACGATTGTAGATAACATTGGTAGTTTTGTACTTGCGCGTCTCACTTTTAAGTATACGTTTTACATTTTTACGTTAAGTAATAAGTGTAAGTACTAAGTACCTTTTATTTCACAAGTTCGTTTGATTTTTTGTATAGTTGTTCTTGGTTTATTGTAATTATGAGTGCTCCGATAAAAAGCAGGCCAACAAAACAACAAATGAAGTTGTTGGTTGACCTTTTGGCTCTCGACCCACAACTTATGGCCGGTAAATTTTCGAGCACGTTTACCTCAAAACTAGCGAAAGCAAGATGGGAAGCTATAGCAACCCAACTTAATGGGTTGCCGGGCGCAGAAAAAACATCAAGCAAATGGAAAAAGGTAATTCATTTTTAACTTAATGCAACAATTATTGATCTCCGCAGTATTTTATAATAGAAACAGTTTTTTCAGAAATATGATATTTAAAGATTTTTGGTTTTCGTAAATAGTTAAGCCAAAAAATATGTTTCAAAATCATTGAATTTCGTTTTTTTTTTAATTCAAAATTAACGATGAATGTAATTTTGGCCTCTACTTTTTAATTGTCTAGGATCGAAGGCCCCCTCACATTGGTATTAATAATGTTAGCCCCCGACTTCAAATGTTGACTATGCAATTCAAATTTACAGATTTGATAATTGTTGGTTATTTAGTTACATTCTCTGTAGGCCATACTTAAGCAGTTTTCAGTGACCCGCCACACACAGACTGTGCATCCGGGTGATAGTCATTTAACTTTTAATATTTCTGATGATATTTTAACATTATTTCTAGGCATGGCAAGATACCAAGGCAACAGCCAAAAGTAAGGCTGCAGCTATTAAACGGCATAGTAATGGAACCGGGGGTGGGCCTCCCTGTACCATTACTATGTCAGATGTCCAGTTGAATGCCATTGCTCAAGTAAGTGATGTTGCTGTAACTGGCCACACAGAAAGTTCTGAGTCTCTGGTAGAAATTGTTTATGAAAATGAAACTTTTCAATTAGGTATAATATAAATATAGTAAAACAAAAACAATTTGGTACTTAAAATTAAATATCAATGATTTATTTGCATAGATACTTCTCAAATGGATAGCGAGTTGGTTGAAATTATCCCAGGAGATGAATGTGAGTATGTTTATAATAATGATAGTATTTATGAAAATAAACTTGTACCCAGCTAAATGTGTAAAATTAAAAACCAATTGTTATTGTAAAAAAAATTAAACTATTATTATTAGGTGACCTATAACTCCTTTTAATCAAATATTTTACAGAATCATTTTCTAAATATAATTCATTCAAATTATAACATAGTTTAAAATGTAAACAGAAATTCAAAATTGTTATTAAATAAAATAGTATTGAAACATCAAAATCATTTTTAGTGAAATTGAAATCTGTAATTATATTATGTAGTGTTATTTGAAGTCCCAGATGCATCTTACCAGCCACTGGATAATACATCCATAACGCCAGAACCATTGGTTTCCATTAATCCAGAACCCAAAATTAGTCAAAGACCAAGTAAGAATATTTACCTATTTTATATTTTTATTTAAAATGTATTTATAAAATTGATTAATAATATTTATAATTATTCATCATAGATCTTATAAAAACAACTAAATTAAAACAGTTAGAGAATCATAATGAAGCTGCAAACAAATTAGCGGGCATTGCACTTCAGAAACTTGAGCTAAAAAAAGAATATTATGCAAAGAAAATTAAATTGATGGATGAGCAAACTGTCACTTTAAATAACATAAATAATATTTTGTCAATTTTTTTTAAAAGTCAATAAGGAGAATAATAATGTGTAATATATAAAAATATTTAATCAATAATGTTCATATGTATTTATATATATATGTATATTATTTTGTAATGTTATAAATTGTTAATTGTTATATTTAAAATACTATTATTAGTTTTAATTACCTACCAAGAATAAAGTAAAGCAGCAGAGTTCCTTGTTCATAAGTATTTGTTTTTATTTGTTTAAATTAAGTTTTTATATAGTATTTAAAATGTTCTTAAAAAGTGTCATAAATACCTTTTTGCATATATCTTATTATGCTATAAATTGTTATATTTAAAATGTTATTATTATTTTTAATTACCTACCAAGAAAGTAAAGCAACAGAGTTCCTTGTTGATAAGTATTTGTTTTTATTTGTTTTTATTTGTTTAAATTAAGTTTTTATATAGTATTTAAAATGTTCTTAAAAAGTGTCATAAATACCTTTTTGCATATATCTTATTATGCTATGAATTGTTATATTTAAAATGTTATTATTATTTTTAATTACCTACCAAGAAAGTAAAGCAACAGAGTTCCTTGTTGATAAATATTTGTTTTTATTTAATTTTCATTAAAAAGCTTGAATATTAATTTTTCACAACATTTACTTATACATTTATAAATTTCTATTTTGAAGTACTTGTATTATTTTGCTTCGTTGCTGTTTCCCAAGCATTAAATATTGGTTCCGGTTGTCACGTTGCTCCTCAAATGGTTCTTGGTCCTGGTTCATTTCCGTATCAATGTCTCCTTCAGTCTCTCTAATCTCAGGTACATTGTGTTCAATGCACATATTGTGTAATACAACACATGCATTTATAATCTGTGAAGATTTTTCCGGTTTATAATGCAATACCCTATCCTTGAAGAGACACCTAAAATTATATTTAATTGAGAATGAAGGAATGACTAAATTAATTAATTTTGAATAAAATAAATGAGTACCTAAAACGCATTTTGAGTACACCATTGCATCGTTCTATAATGCTCCTTGTTGACATTTGTTTATTGTTATAAAGTTCCTCAGCTGCAGTGGTGGGGTGTGTTATTGGTGTGAGTAACCAAGGCCGTAGCGGATAACCAGAATCTCCTACAAAGGTATCAAAATTATAATTTAAAATTTATTTATCTGGTAAAAACATACATTAATATTTACCTAATAAAAAGAAGTTATTATAGTTTCTGGAATGTAATTCCTGAAGAGTGTTTGTAACATTACTGTTATTCCAAACATGTGCATCATGTGTACTACCAGGGAATAACGCATTAACATTTAGAATTTTTAGATTTGAGTCACATATCTAAATAAAAATAAAATAATCCATATGTATTATTATAATATTATACCATTATAACATTAAAATATTTATTCTTAATTCTTGCATTCAGAAAAAAATATAGGTTAAGCTTTAATGATTTATTGTTTTGCAATTTATATGTACTTACATAATTAAAAATTTCTTAAAAACCAAGTAAATATAATTATAAACTTCTATCCATTAACTTTTTTCATTTCAAACTTAATTTATAACTGTTTTTCATTAATAAATGGATAATTTTCTCTGGTTGTGAGGAAGTATGCAAGAAAAAAAAATGTAAAATGTTATTAATTCTTACTAGCTGAACATTTATCGAGTGATAATTTTTCCGATTCACATACATGTACTCAGGGTACCTGTTTTCTTCAAGGTTAAGGTTTTTTGAAGGGGGCACTATAGCAACATGGGTACAATCCAAACATCCAATCACGCCTGGGAATCCAGTTTTAAGATAAAACCTAAAATGGGGGAAAGTAAAAACATTTTTAACAAAATAATGTGAAATAACTAAATTGTTCCATACAAGTAATTTCTACAAGTTATTTTAGTTTAAAAAAGTATTAAATAATAAATTTCTTACTCATGACGAACTGCATTGAGCTCACAAATAGTATGCGGGAATTTGACCCATGAATTGAAAATAGAGGGATTATTTAGTGATGTTACGACCTCTTTAATGCAACAGGAAACTGACGCTTGTGACAGTACAGTATATCTACTGTTGCCAACCGGTGTTTGGTATGAGCCTGTTGCAAAAAAGTTTAAGGCAACTAGCACCTATAATAGATAATCTTCATGAGACAAAAATCTTATATATAATTAAATTACAAATTGTATTTAAAATGTTAAAACCTTTGTGTCAATATTAATTGATGATGAACGGCTTGGCTTTTTAAGAAATGGTCTTAATAAATCAATCACATAACGTGTAAGATGTTTGGTTAAACGAAAATTTTTTATGAACATTTGTTCAGTCAGTGTAAATGGGTCCGTCAAAGGTCTGTGAAAATCATTTCTAACACCATCATTATTCTCGTTTACATTAACCACATTTTCTACAAAATTGTTAACAACCAAATGGGTCATTATATCAAAATCTGACATTTTCGATAGTTCACAGTAAATTACTTATAACAATAATACAATATATTAATATATAAAAATATTAAAAACCAGAAAAATTAAAACACTTGATTGATTAATATAAATTAGTCTTTACGAACATTATGATTTATGAATAATAATAATATAAATTTATAATATTATAATGGTTAATTATTGATAAGGATATATGGGTTATTTACTATTTTATATTTTTATTATCGATGGATAGTAAATTTTCATGCGATAAACACTTTGTCACCACCATTACACCAGTAGACAAATAGTCGAATAACTTTTGTGCGACTAAACTATATAATATTTCAAAAATAGCTTTATTTTATTTTCATGCGACAAACGTTTTTATCGTATGCGACAAACAGTCGAACGTTTTCAAAAATTGGCCTCCAGGTATCTTGCCTTTATCGCACTTCACGGCCGTCATATGAACATTCTACTGATTTGTATTTTACACTGATATCATAATTACATTGTAATCGTAGAGTCGCTTACTCGCGTTATTTGCGTGCTATCGGCAGTCGATTGCGCATAATATTGTTTTGTAAGTAATAATTATTAATATTGTTTATTTTATTTTTTATATGTATTTATTTTTACTATACAACATAGGCGGATTGGCCGCTTTATACTTACTGATTATAAAATATGATCGATTTTTAAATATTTAATTATCACACTATCACTACCTATATGTTTTAAATTATTATTACTTTTATTTTTGATATTATGTATTTATTTTTATTATACAACATAGGCGATTGGCCGCTTTATACTTACTTATTATAAATTATAATATTATTATTCGATTCGGGTAAAAAGTGTTCGGGAAAAAAGATTTAGGGTATACTGACTTTCGGAAAAATACCATACGGGAAAAAGTTCATTCGGGAATTTCGATTCGGGAAAAAGGCGTTCGGGAAAAAAGGTTTCGGGTTTTCGGATTTTCGGGAAAAATACCATTCGGGAAAAAGTTCATTCTGGAATTTTGATTCGGGAAAAATACCGGTAACCAACCCTATGTCCTAGCTAGTGCGGGCGAGTGCGTGCGTCTTTATAACTGACCATGCTGTTCTGCACGCAATGCGTTGCCTGCATGCGGCGAAATACAATCTATTTTGTTTTTGGGTTGGGGTCGTCTGGCCGAAAATCCAGTGACCGAAAGTCTGGTGATCGAAAAGGTATCTGGTCGAACACTTTTTTAAAAGTAATAAAAAGTGATAGAAATATAATATCGAAAATGCAAATGATCGAAATGTTATGTAATCGAAATATGTCATGGACGAAAAATATATATTTTGTGTTAATTATTTAAAAAAAAAAAAAACATAAATTATAATATAAAATTAATTTAAATAGGTATTATAACGTAGAAAAAAGTTGTTATAAAATATTAAAATAATTGGTAGTTTTAGATACTAGTATAACTTATAAGTATTAGTATAAATATTATAATATAGTAAGTAATTAAAATTTAAATATGTTATGATCGACAAATATATATTACATACAAGTAAATTAAAAATTAACTAAAGTAGGTATTATAATGTAAAAAAATGTTGTAGTAAAATATTAAAATAATTGGTAGGTATAGATACTAGTATAACTTATAAGTATTAGTAAATAATATAATATAATGAGTAATTATTAAAACTTTAAATTTTGAGCTATTCCTCTTAAATACTCTAATAAATCATAACCCGGATCAGAGTAATAAATATTTGTTTTTTTTTATATATGAAATTATTTATATTTAATAATATATTCCTCCATGGATGCTAGGTACAATATCAATATTCATATTTATATATAATAATAAAAAAATTAACTGTTGTTGCAAAAATATGTATAAAATACCAAAGTATATTGAACAGATGATAAACACTATTGGTAGGTACACCGTACACGTTGAACAGTCGTTACACACTAAGTACCTACTATACGATATACCTTCATATGGGCTAGGTACATCTATAAAAATACTAGATAAAGTAATCGAAAAGATAATCATTATCTTTACTTCGACCAAAAACCCATTCGACCACAAAATATTTCGACTATATTAATAAAATATTCGATCATCTGTTTTTCGACCAAATAAAGATTCGATCACATAACATTTCGATCGCTTTTTTTTTTATCACTAAACCTTCGACCAAATGGCCTTCGACCAAATGACTCTCACCGTTTGTTTTTCCCCCCATGATGCGTGCAAACCAGCTAGGACATAGCGCCAAAATTAGATAAGAAAAAAAAAGTTGTACTTAACTTACGAAAGCGTCTAAATCTTAGATACCTGCAGTATGCAACTCTTAATAGATATTAAATAACAGATATTCAATTTACAACTATGATATATTATATTTTAACATTTTATTATTGACAATTTTCCATAATCTCGGGGTCGTGGGTTCGAGCCCCACGTTGGGCGCCGCTGTCGTATACCTATCTCTCGATGGTACACAAAACAGTCGATCAAAATCCACAACTATTAAAATTACTTTTATTATGTAGAAACAAACACATCAAAATACGAGTCTCGCTGGAACGTTCACAAACACATACTTGTCTCACCAGGAAACCCGCACTGCCCCCTTACCTTGGTGCTTGCGTCTTTTTATATTATATTACAATATGCTGCATCAGCTCATTTGCTTCATTGGCATATTATTATGAATATTAAAATTTCTATTATTATTATAGATTAAGGTACACATACAGCAGCACTTCCACATAGGTAATCTATATTTGCCGTATCGCCCGTATAATTATAACATTAAATTACTGATAATGTTTGGAAATTTTTATGTCATTATACATCGGACACACATCATTTTTCGTTCAGTTATCGAAGTTTGAATTGTTGAAATGGATGCAATGAATTTCGGCATTTTTGCCAAGTAAAAATTTCTGTACAATTAATAGCTTACTTAGTATAAATATCAAAACAACGATTTCTTGGTGAAAGAAAAATTGAAAATAAAATTGAATAGTTCCATTGCAATCATCGGGTATATTTCCATAAGAAATTATATATTTTACTTTGAAGTACATACAACAATCGAAAAAATCAACCTATTTATTGAAATTATAATTTATTCTTTTCTATTATATTTATTGACGACTTTTTACGAGATCGACTATTTTTCATATAGAATATTCATTTTGGCGCAAATGATATGTCACCCCTGATACCCCGTAGAATAGGATGGGGGGGGGGGTCGCTTCTTCTGTAAATAAAAAGTGTAACAAACCCCGCACCCGACACTTTATATGCTCGAGTGGAGTACGAAAAAAGGTCCGAGAATTTCAAAGGGCCACTCAGTCGAGGGTATATAATAATATAACTTGACGTTAAAGTTCGGAAAATCCCATTTCGAATAGCCAGAGGCACTATCGGTGGTGAGGGGGGGGGGCGAGGAAGTTTGGCGAATCGCTCTGTACACATCGTCCCCAAATAATGTTATTTACCGAGCCCGCCCGACACGATCCGACGCCGTATATTACATCGGGTTATACAGGGCGAGTTCGTCATTGCAGTGAGTCTGTCCGCGTCCGACTCGCCGGTGAAACACTCGGCCCACCCTGTAGGCGACCGACTGTTTACACGACTCACCCACGTAATGGGAATAATAATACGCTATATGGGTAAGTCTCGGCTTATATATATATATATAATATTATATGCTGTTACGAAAATGCGATGCTATATTAGTGTGTAAGGCTTGTGGTGTAAACGCTAGCCGGGGTCAACTCGAATCGTGTGTATATACTATATATATATGTTATATCTACATCATGTATAATATTATTATATGTAGCCGGTTAACTTCAGCCTCGACGAAAATAGTATGATATACGCTATAAGGGAACGCATTATTATTATTATTACTATCGCAGTGCAACCGTAACTATATGTATATATGTATATACCGACTACAATATATGTACACACATAAAACATAAACTATATGAGGCTGGGACAGGCCGGCGGCAATTCCCGAGCCAAAGATTTGTTGTTGTTTTTTTTTTTTTTGTATAAATATATTTTTAAAAAAGAAAAATATTAACTAGTAATTTTCGGAAGAACGAGAAATATCCATTCGTATGTTTAGAAAAGTTATGTTTTATTTGTTTGAATTTAATTCCAAAAAAAAAAAAGCCGGTAAGTGGATGTCGTTCTGCTGTACAGTACAGTGGCGTCCGCAGGATTTTTCAATTGGGGGGGGGGGGCTTGAAAATTAGTTACAATTTAATTTTTATTTTGTCCAGTCTAATAACTGCAGACGTTTATTTGGGGTATTTTAAAATGTTTGTAACTTTTCAACTCTTCTGGTAGGAAAAATGCTCTGATCTTCGATGCCCAGTGTATGTTTTTGAAAGCAAATTGGATCTAGTTAATACTTTTAGGAGGTAGAAATTGAAAATTCTTAGTGCTTTTAAAAATAATTGGAGAAAAAAAATTAAAGTGTATTTAAATTTTTTTGTAACAAGCTTGGTTATACCGTCTTAACTTGGATTGTATTTGATTAATTAAAATTTTTTTTCTATAAATGTCAATAAAAAATTATTTATCCTGTCAAAAAGCTTAAAAATGTAATAAGTAAGTTTTCTATTATAGCTAAAATATTAACAATACATAGGCATCATGGTTATTTTTTATAAGCATTTAAAGTTCAAATTTCTTCAAAACCACGGTTAATTTGTATTTCAAAACTTATAAGATATAAAATATGTATATCTAAGACTATACAATTTAATACAAGGTCTTTCATACAAGTAGTTCATACTTTTACCGAAAAATTACAGATAATTTATGAAAATTGGTATGCAAATACAATGTTTTTCAAAAATGAATTCATTCTGGTAAGACATATTATATGAAATTCACTATAATTTACAGTTTAAACTTGATTAATATTTTTTTGAAAAATTAATAATAATACGGGCAATGGGGGGGGGGACTTCAGCCCGTTAGCCTCCCCCCTGCGGACGCCACTGGTACAGTAGGTTACAAGTGGGTCAGTGTATTGCGGATTGTATTAAACTTGAATTCAGCGATATATTGTATAAGGAAAACGTTTCTGAGCCGAGACGGTTTGTCAGTCTGGATATTTTATATTGTTATTATTTATTACAGGCTAAAGCCTGTAAGTTGAATTAATATTATAATATTATTATTTTTTATTCGTTTCTATGGGGTGATACACGATAGCGTTATAAATTAAAATCCCATTTTAGCTGTTTTTCGTAATTTGTCGGTGGTGTTTCCCGTGGTAACTATTGAGAAAATGACCTCTCTAAAGTACCATCTTGATCCAATTTTCTAAAAGATGAGATATTATATTATGTTGAGTTCGAAGCAATAATAAAATTTATATTGGTAGTATCATAATAATATTATATTGTGCAATCAAAAGCAAACATAAAAAATAAAATATTATTTTTTTCTTGAGCTGAAAAAAATTCATATGTGAGCCTAACCTTTTATAGCCATCTACAGGCGTGGATGCAAGGGGGATATAGGGGCTGAAGCCCTCCCCTTAAGCCATAGGAACTTAAAATATTTCAAATATTAAATTAATTTTCAGTTTATTAACTATAGAAAAGATGTCAGAGAAACAATACACCATACTGTTAAAACGTATTATATTAAATTGTTTATTGACATTAATTAGGAGTGATTAATAAACCCCCCACTTTTTTCATTATTAGGCCTGGCTACCTAGGTATAAGTATCGATTGATGTGGTTACCATTTTACCAACAGATTTTCATTTTTATTATGTATATAAGCTATAGCTGTTCCTCTCGGCGTCGCTCGAGCCAAATATTTATTTTTTTTAAAAAATATATTTGTAAAAATACGTTCCATATTTCTACTAATTATTATAATAGCTGTAATATAACCAATGGCAAACAAAAAAAAATGGTTTTTCGTGAACTGAAAAAAAATTCATGGGTGAGCTATAATACCCTTTACCTAAAATAAACTATAAACACCCTCAAAGTCTCAATAATTAGGAATCTATTGATATAACCTAGAGCAACCATCTATATAGAAGAAAAATACTAATTTATACCTATTAGTATGCTCATTATATAACTGTATTATAATATTATGCAACCAATGAAAATAGGCTTTTGAGTTTTTCCCGAATTTTACAATTTTCTGAGCAACTTTTTCAATTATTTCCCCGTAAAAACATCGTTCTAAGTATTACAAACAATACGAAAATTCAAAAGGCAATGAGCCAAATCCGTCCAGCCGTTCTCGATTGATGCTCACACTAACGAACAACTTTTCATTTTTATTTACCTATTAAGTATAAGATAAATACTGTAGCGTGTAGATAACGATCAGTGTTGTTTAAGTTACTTTTAAAATGTTATTAAGTTACTTAACTCGTTACTAAAATAAAATTGTAATGAAATTATACTTTACTTTTCAAATAGAAAAGTAACTCATTACTTTCGCGTTAGAAAAATAAAATTTTTTTTAAAATTTCTTGGCAATTATCTTCTGCAGGCAAATCGAACAAGGAAATTCTTTATAAAACCTGTATAGTTAATAGGATCATATCAATTTAGTCTTCCACACAAGCTATATACTCATTAGGAAACCTATTTAAAGGAATCAAATTAAATAATACATTTAATTAACTGTTCTCGTGATTTACGGAGCAATTAGACATTTCAAATGGTCAGCTCCCATTTCGCCGCGGTACCGTTTCGCCGAATTTATTTTTTCGCAGTTCCATTTCGCCGAATTTATTTTTTAAGTAGGTAACTCTTTAACTCTCAACTTAAGATTACCTACTCAACAATTATTCATTGTTTTATTTGTAGTTAATAAGTAATAATAATATTTTCAAATGAATCATTAATTCATCAATTGATAATACTCACAATAATATTATCCCAAATCTGCAAAATAATTTGATTTTTTATACTATTTTTTTTTTTTTAATTTTCCTATTGTAATGACGTGAAGTGTGAACTATGAGATTGTGATGCGTGGTAGATAACACCAGTGATTTGAACGCATTGATATTTGCATAAATGCATAATAATCATGACTGTCAGAACTAGTAAAAACTCTTTTCTTCCACACCTCAACTAAGAATAAAAATATATATTTATATAATATATTATACTTGCCTATAGTTTAGTATTACCTATTAATTGTTATACCTTTACGTTTTATAATATACGTATTGAAATTTTTTGTTAAACGATAAATATTTCTGATAAATATTTCTCTGTGTCTATTTATCACTTTTCAAATCACAAATTCATAACCATGTTCTAAGACAAAAATAATTTTATGCGGCGAAATGGGTCGGCGGCAAAATGGGATTAATTTGGCGGCGAAATTAAATGGCGGCGAAATGGGATACGACCTTTCAAATGTCAAAACCATTGAAAACTGAATTGTGCCGAGTTAAAATTAAATATATATACATATTAGATTGGTAGACATAATAATACCCTCATTATAGGTAGTACCTATTGGGTACATATAATTTTTTTCAATTCGCAATAGGTAGGTAGGTACTTAATAATTCGAAACTATAACTCGTTATTCTATAGAAATTACTTTTCAAAAGTAATTTCCATTACATTTTCGTTACTTGGAAATAATTCTAATGAAATTACTTAACGCGTTACTTTCGTTACGTTACTACCCGACACTGATAACAATATACTATATGTATCGTATATAATATATTTGCATATAATATTTTCAAGCCTGCAGAGCAAGTTTTTGTGATAATTTCTATAACTATAGTTAAAGTTGGAATATTGAAAACAAAAAAAACCAACTAGTTGAGTAGGTACTACAATTGCTTAAAAAATAAAGAAACTTAGATAGTTAGATCATAAGTTTCTTGATTAAAACGCCAATTAAGTTACAAAGTTAGAAAAAAATATATGTATAGTACATAAAACATTATAATATATTTATATGATATTATAAACATATGAAGTAGGTACCTACCCTGAAATTAAATTGTAATGAAATAAAATGATTCAACTATGAAATATATCAAATTAATTAACATAAACATTAAACATTTTATGTTAATGAGTCAATATTTAATACTAATTACATTTTAATAAAAGTTTTTGTTCGAAATTTTGAATTTTGGGATTTGACAAATTATATTTCATTATATATAAAAAAAAATTTTAAATAACTTAATGATTTTTTATGAAAATAACTTGTTAGTTGTTACGATACTCAATATTTACAGGAATATTACAACTAGTTACTCAAACAAGTTACTAAACAAAATAACTAGTTATATTAATACTCATCAATATAATCGAAATTAAAACTTTCACTAAGTTAAAAAATATCAAACTTTAATACAAAGTTCCTCATAAGTAGTTATTTTTAATGGAAATTTATATAAAAAAGTTATCTTAAGTCTACAATATTTTTTATGAGGGTCTGAAGTAAGAATTTTGGTATAAAACTCGTCAAAATCATGAACACTTTAAATTATTTTTACAAGAAAATTATTTAAATGGAAAAAAAATGTATTTTCATATCTAAGATTTAAAATTTTAATACAAGATTCTCCATTAGTGTTTTTACTATTGATAAGATTAAAAGTTTACCTTAAAGTCAAATTAATTTTTTATAAGAGTTTGAACCTTAGGTACATAATTTTGTTAGATATTCACGAACAAATTAATGAATTCTCGTTTTCATATTTTATTGTAATTAAAAATAAATGACCGTAAGTTATAACTATGATATATACTTGAAATTTTCACCTAATATTTATTTTATCATTTTCTATACTTGATAAAATGTTCAGTATTTTTTTAGTCGTTTTGAGCTATTTATATTAATTTTCAAGTTTCAATTATTTTTAGCTTATTTTCTATAAATGTTAATAAAAAAAGTTCTATTTATATCTAACCTTTGAAAATTTAAATCAAAGTTTTTCATAAGTAGTTCATATCGTGAGCAAAAAATCTAAAAAAATATATAAACACAGCTTTTGAACTTTTAAAGTAGGTACATTATTATATTATATGCACACAATGACATTTTCAAATGCATTTTTTTGGCAAACGTCAATTCAACCTACCTACTAGAGTCTTATTAGTATATTAGGAAAATAAATTACTTAAATACCAAAAATATGATAATAATATTAGGTAGATTGAATAACATGTAGTAAAATAGGCTGATAGAATCATTTTTCAATAGTTTACAATGATTTTATATCATTGAATTCAAATCCATTACAGCGAGCCCTCTAAACACATATATACTGTACAGAAAAACGATACCCACTAAAATTACCAAATTACTCTTTATTTTATTTTTATTTTTTTTTAAAAACATTTTAAGGACCAATTTTGGGGTGTCGTTGGTGACACCCCAAAATAATTTTATATCATTGAATTCAAATCCATTACAGCGAGCCCTCTAAACACATATATACTGTACAGAAAAACGATACCCACTAAAATTACCAAATTACTCTTTATTTTATTTTCATTTTTTTTTTAAAACATTTTAAGGACCAATTTTGGGGTGTCACCAACGGATGACTTGAAAAAAAAAAAAGAACCAATTGATAATTATAATATACAAATATATCATATAGGTACCTAAATGTGACAAATAGCGACAAATAGTATATTGTCTGCGACAATAGCAATTTTGTTATAGTTATTTGGACAAAATAGTTTTATTTTTCATGAATTGTAATTTTAAATTAGTAATTTGGAGAATGCAATTTATTTAAATAAATTTAAAAAATAAAGAATGAAATAATAAAAGAATCGTCTTCTTTGGTTCTTGAATAAACATTTTATGTCATTTCATTTTGTTGATTTCCATTACCTGCTTCGTAAATTTTGTGTTGATGACAACATAATTAATAAGTTCGAGTGACATTTTTGAAAATTAAAACGAAAAAGTTGGTTACATTAATTATTGTGGTGAAGTGACTTTTTAAATTCAAAAGTAATGTAACTTGACCGAATAAAAAAAGGAACTTTTAACAATAACTTATAATTACCTACAATATTTTGAAAGGTATTTCGTCGTAATGTAATTTAGTCACCAAAAAAATATAACTTCCCAACACTGACGATAATATATTTTGTTTACCTAGGCCCACACACATTATAATGTTCATTTATCTTGTTGAAAAATTATTAATTCTAAACATAAAATATATGTACCAATATTCTCGAGATATCAGACACATATTAATGTAGGTACATTTTATGTGGAAAGTGCATGATCAATAATAATTGTCGAATAATTGTTAATTTTTATAAATATAAATATAATTGTTAGACTATTTATAGGTCCTGAGCTGATTGGTAATAAACTTTGTTTTTATTATATCACTCTTGTTTTTTGCCCAGTGCAAAAATATGCAGGTACAATAAACTATTGTACTATTAATTGTCTGTGGACTACTACTTGCTAGTGTGACAATTGACATATTATGCTCCTGAACCACGCTGTGAATTAAGATATTATTATCACTGATAATTATAATTTTTTAGTTCCTACTGAAATACGTAGGTATTATATCTACCAAAATGGGAATAATAAGAAAATCAAAAAATGTCTTTTTTAAGTGAACGAATGTATAAAATGTAATTCGGAGTAAAATTGAAAATCTCACAAAGTGAATACAAATCCACATTCACTTACATATGTTACGCCCTCCTTCACGGGTCAAATAATTTTGAACTTGAACGCAGTTTTTAAATCGTTGAAAATTGAGTTCCTCTACTTAAAAATTCCCAATTCGAACACTGGTGCGGAACGATGATTGTATAGGTACTTATTACACAACGATGATGGGGTGTGTGTGTGCGCAAGGCTGCAGCTGTGGCTGGAACAAATTTTCAGGAAGGGTTTAAAACCAAGTCATATATTTTCATAACGTAAAAAGCTAACTCGAAAAAAAAATGTATACCTATATCATAATAATACACTTAACCCTTAACTTGGTGTTGTATCTTTTTGGATACACAGAGTTTGTGAATTTTTGTACGGAATCCGATGTACAATATTTTTATGTTTATTATTTGTACACTCTGATAAATGTCATATCTCCTACGTGAGTACACTACGATAACGTTTCTATGATGATTGGGATCGATAATAACTGTTTTTTGTTATCATTTTTTGTAAATTTAAAGCCGATCAAACTCGTTGACTTCAACTGCTAATTTCATCAAATTTTAATGTGTTACGAGAGTCTATTTCGCATAAACTCAGTTAATGTGTGTATAATTATCATTATTATGTAAAGTTTCTAATAATATATGCAATAATGCTTATTTTATATCAATTTTAAAAGTATGTATCCAAAAAGATACATTGCTAGAAATATCTTTTAATATGATTATTGTATATGGATCCAAAAAGATACATTGCTTGATTTCTTTATTATGTTAGTATTTTAGAAATTACATATTCAATTTATACAATAAGTATTATAAAATACATATTTATATATTATTTAACTTATACAATAAGTATTATATAGTAAATATTTTTTTAGATCATTCCAAAAAAATGCAAAGCCGTAGAGCAGAAAAAATGAAACTACATACTGTTAATTTTAATTTTAATTTTTAAATATTCCTATGTTAGTATTAATTAAAAACTAATTTCTGTGATAATTAATACTGTTCTTAAATAAGATGAGTCTGAATTGTTATATTAAAAGTTTAAGTTTTAAGTTACTGAAATTTTACATAATAAAAGGTACTTTTATACTTGGTTTTTTATACATGATTTCTGGCAATGTATCCTTTTAGATACAATTCATAACTTTGAACTTTCAAGTTCAATATTTTTTTTGACAACATTTTTGAATTCAGCGACCTTAAATTAGTTTGAAAATATCTACTTTAAAATTTTCATTCTAATATTTTAATGCTAGCCAAGTTAAGGGTTAAGGGTTTTTATGCATTGCAAGTATATATTATGGTAAATGTATACGATTTTAAATTAAATATTTTTATAGTACCTATTACCTACCAGCTACATAAATATGAAGTAGAGCAGTCTTTTTCTTCTTTTACGAAACGATCGATAAGGATATCATCAGGATATATTTCGATTTTTCTATGTACATACTCAAAAGAGCTATAGACCTGTGAGTTTTTACATTATAATATGATGTGTGTATTTTTTTTTCAACTTTTTGTGTCTTTATCACAATTTTTACACTATCAGTAGTCGACATAATGCTACGGTTTTTAACTTGGGTATCTTCTCCGACGAGAAAGTAAATCTAGTTGGTGTACTCGTTGAGGTCAAACTCACAGTTGTCTTCAAAAACGATGGGAAAAACAAACAAAAATTATGGAAAAAAGAGGATTTTATAGCAAAATGATTTAGTTTTTTTGATGTAACCAAAAAACCAATAACCGTAGATAGGTACTCAACATTTTCATCGGATATTTATATTACTATTTTTTGTGCACGAGGCACCATTAAAAATTTCAAAACATTTTGTCTCATTTTGAACTGTGTAAAGAGTATAGACATAAGAAAATTTCGATATTTATAATATTTTTTAAAATTATTGTCAATGAAAAATTTTTCCTAAAAACACTTAAAAATGTAATTCAATCTTCCTCGTAATCTTCCACAATCTTTTCTTATGAGCGTCTAATGTTAGAATTTTGAAAAAATTCGTTAAAATCACAAAAATTTGCAAATTATTTTATCATAGAAACTTATCATACTTAACATATCATAGAAAATTTTCCTATTTTAAAATCTACAAAATTCCTCATAAGTTTGTGTACCTTAAAAAAAATAATGTCCATCAGAAAGTCAAATTAATTTTTTTGAGCGTTTGAAGTTTCGATTTCTCATGGATTGATTTTTTATAATTCAAAAACGAATATCTGTAAAATATAATTGTTGAAATTTATACCGTATAATTATTTTATCAGTTTCTATACTTGATAAGACTTTCAAAATATTTTGACTCGTTTTGAGCTGTTAACGGGTATTTTTTAATTTAATTAAATTTAATTCGATGTATAACGAATTTTTATTCGTTGGGTCATAAATTTTGAACATTTAATATAAGAATCCTCACACATTGTTACAATATTAGTTTACAAATATTGAAAATACACAAGCAAATTTTTCTTTACAAGCATTTAAAGTTCAAATTTTGGGAAAATGTATTAAATTTAAAATTAATAATTTACCACTTATTTCGTAGTTAAAAATATCGTAAATGTTCAATCTCCATAGCTAAGTAAATTGTAAATTTAAAATAATTGTCCACGTACGTAGTTCATTCTGTAACCGTAAAATCTGAAAAATATATAAACACAGTTTTTTTATTGTTATATGTTAAAATTTGGACGAAATTATATATTAAAACCAAAAATAACGATGTCAGTTATTTTATTGTAATTTAAAAATATTATTCGTGCGTACTTTAAACTCTTATTGTAGGTATGTTGACATGCTGTTATATTTTATAGAAACAAATTACATTTTCAAATGCAATTTATTCGACGAAAATAAATTTAACCTACTGTAGTACTAAAATAAATTACTTTACCTAATCACAATAATATATGAATATCATAAATTATACCTATTTAGTAATATTATAGGCTGACAGAATTTGTTCAGAATCGTTAATACAATTATTTTATACAATAATATATTACAAAGACTCTTCTCGACATCTAATGAACAGAAGTGCGTAAGTAACCACTTACCCAATTTTTAATCTTATTATGGTTAAACATTTGCATTCCGGTGTGAAGTCGAAACTGGTACCTAATGTAGCTAATATAATTTCAATAGAAAAGATATATTTGGAATAAATTCAGAAGATCATCCGTTTGTACATGGCAAATGCTGAAGTGCCAACAAAATTTTATATTATTTTCGGTATAATATTCGGTGGAGATCCAGGGCTAAATTTTGTGGGGGGAGGTGCATGGAGGGGGGAAAATTACAAAAAGTACATACATTTGCTACAAAAATTGGCTAAACACAGTGTAAAAAAAAGGGAAACTACGGTGATTGGGGGGAGGGGATACTTACTAACCCTTTGCCCTCCCCCCCGGATACGCCACTGATACTATTATAATAATATGTATATAAGGTACTGCCGTCCTGAGGAAAAACGCCATAAATCGAAAAAAAAAAAAATGAGATATTACCGTATTACGTTTAATATTATAGTTTCACATGTTTTTCCTAAACAAAAATGCCCTAACTATAGTTATTTATCCAGAATTGTATGTTCATAAGAAAACAATATTGCAGCAATAGCAATAAAATATAATCGGTGCTTAGCCGTAACCACAGTTTGCTTATAAAGATTGCCCTAAGTCTTGTTTAAAATACGGCGTTTTTACTTAGCACTTACCTATCTCTCGATAGTACACAAAACAATCGATCAAAATCCACAACTACTAAAATTACTTTTACTATGTAGAAACAAACACATCAAAATACGAGTCTCGCTGGAACGTTCACAGACACATACTTGTCTAACCAGGAAACCCGCACTGCACCCTTACCTCGGTGCTTTGAGTCTTTTTATATTATATTACAATATGTTACAATACTATATACTATAATGTTATCCTCATTTGAATTGTACTCGTTTTAATTTCAGAGTTGATTCTTAAAAACGTTCAGTTAAATTATCAGCTAAACAAGCTAATATCCGGTGGAAGACATAAGCGCCAAAATTAGATAAGAAAAAAAAGGTTGTATCTTACGAAAGCGTCAAAATCTTAGATACCTGTGTGCAACGCTTACAATAGATATTAAATAACAGATATTCAATTTAGAACTATAATATATATTATATTTTAACAATTTTCCATAAGATCAAAAAAATCAACCGATTTATTGAAATTATAATATTATTTGGTATGTATATTATATTTTAACATTTTGTTATTGACAATTTTCCATAAGATCGAAAAAATCAACCGATTTATTGAAATTATAATATTATTTGGTATGTTTATTATATTTTAACATTTTATTATTGACAATTTTCCATAATCTCGGGGTCGTGGGTTCGAGCCCCATGTTGAGCGCCGCTGTCGTATACCTAAGTTTTGTTTAAAATACGGCGCTTTTACTTAGCACTTACCTATCTCTCGATAGTACACAAAACAATCGATCAAAATCCACAACTATTAAAAATACTTTTATTATGTAGAAACAAACACATCAAAATAGGAGTAGCATTTTTGCCAAGTAAAAAATTCTGAATAATTAATAGCTTACTTAGTATAAATATCAAAACAATGATATTTTGGTGAAAGAAAAATTGAAAATAAAATTGAATAGTTCCATTGCACTCATCAGGTATATTTCCGTAAGAAATTATATATTTTACTTTGAAAAATATTATATTTATGAAAACAAAGCTACCAAAAACTACTAAACATAAAATGCCATTTTTCTCAAAATGAACGGAAATTTTTAAGAAAAATGAACGGAAGTTTTTCTTAGGACGGCAGTACAACTGCATAGCAATTAACATTACAAACATAATAAACAATTATCATATTAATAGGGAAACTGTGGCAATGTGGAAGTTGTGGTATAATACCAATAACTATATTTATTTTTATATGATCATTTTTGATCTCTTCTTATGTAATGTCTTTCAAAATGTAAAAACCACTAATAGGTAAAGTTTTTTAATAGAGATGTATAATATCCAGTAAGACGTATTCATTAAAAAAATATATGTATGAATTGAAATGACAAGCATGGCACAACTGCATAGCAATTAAAAATACAAACATAGTAAACAATTATCATATTAATAGGGAAACTGTGGGAATCTGGAAGTTTGGTATAATATACCAATACCTATATTTATTTTTATATGATCATTTTTGATCTCTTCTTATGTAATGTCTTTCAAAATGTAAAAACCACTAATAGGTAAAGTTTTTTAATAGAGATGACGTATAACATCCAGTAAGACGTATTCATTAGAAAAATATGTATGAATTGAAATGACAAGTGCCATTTGAATTGATGTCCATTAAAAAGTAATAATTACATTTAACTTTTATACAATTGTACGGACACTCCGAGTGCAGCCGCGATGATGAAATTAATTGATATTCTAAATTAACCGTATATTATGATCATATATAGGTACAAACATTTTGTCACTAACGTTTTACAGTAATCGCGTTTAAGTGGTATTAAAGTGGTTTTCGTTGCTTTAATAACCCAGAGGCTATTAAATGTTATTCTATATTATAGTGCACTGATATTATATCAAGTGCAAAATATCTAAATTAAAATATTTATATTTTTTCATTTTGTCCGTTAAAGGCTGTGTCTAAAGGCTAAAATTGTATTTCGGACCTCTGTGGAGCACTGTTAACTGGACGGACACTTGTACGAGCTAAGGAGCAAACTTATGCCTTAAGACCAGAGCGTTAATAATAATATTGTCAAAAACTTCGGAGCATGGGGGGGGGGTCAATTAAGAGCACCTTGACTTTCTTCTGGGTTAATTATCATAATTAGGGCTAGGGACTTCATTCCTTTAAAAACCTTCAAATATGCATGTACTTATGCCCTAGAGAATCACTAAATATGCTATTAAAATAAGTATTAAAAAAAAATCATATTACCTACCTATTAAATAAAACCTTTTTATTTTAATATCTAGTTAATATTTAAAAAATTTTAAATCGTAATTTATAATAAAAATCTTTTATATTAACAAATAATTGATTATTTTCTCTTCGTATTTTTTTTCTTCTTACATCGAGTTTCAGTGAATCACGCACGTTGTGTACCAAGAAGTAACAATACGAGTGATGGCGAGGAAAACAAACACTAATTTTAAAATATTTATTTTCTATGAATAAAATAGATAAATCATACTAACATCTACATTTAAAATTAGGTTTTTTTATTAAATTAAAAACTTACACCCATATTATATTATCATAAAAAAAAATTGTCAGATATGCACTTATAATGAAAAATGGTGAAATATTCAAAATATGCAACTATAGATTTTAAATACAAACTCGCATTGCTATGAAACAAATTTCTGTGTTACTTAGCTATGTTTTAATGATTATTTAAAAACATACAAACTCCTAGAATAGAAGTCCCTAGTCCTTATCGTAATCATTATATATGATACTTATAGGGTACACAGGTTGACCTTAAAAACATCAAAAATGGCATAAAAAAATTTCAAAAGTGACCTAAAATAAATAAAAAATGTCCTTAAAAATTATAAAAACGTGAATATACATTATTTTTTTTTAGTTTTTAAAATACAAATTATTAAAGCTATATAATAAATAATAAAATTGAATAATTTATAAAATTATTCAAAACATGTTTACATTGCACTATAAGAGCGTGTTCGGTGTCGTCAAAATTAAATAAACTACGATTATCGGTCAGTAAATATTTATATTTAGAAAAACTTTCTGCCACGTCCACTGAAGTAATTGGAGCAAATTTGAAATGAGCCAAATATTCAGCTGATGACAGACAAATCAATCCTGCGGACAGGGGCTCTCTTCGGAGTCTTGATTATTAATTTATTTCGAGTTTTTACAAATTACTGTAACGAAATTACTTTTGCAATAGCGCCACAAGAATATTACGTAATATTTCATTTAAACTAACGCAATTGTTGCTCTATGGAGTAACGTGATATTTTCCACGTTATTAAAATAATTATTTATGAATGTAGAGTGTACATAGGGTTAGGTTAGGTTTCGAAGAAAATTAAAAATCAATTAAGTTTATTTACGAATGAACATACTTTTTAAATAACGTAACTAAAGTGATAAAAAAGATTTCGGATACACGAATGTAATTAAAATAATAATATTTAATGTGACGAGTGACGTATTATGTAAAAGTATTACTGTTCAAAAGTAATTTGCCCAACACTGGACTAGCATATTAATTAATATACACTTATCAGTTCCGAAAAATAGATTAGAATATTTTTTTTAAAAATAAACCATTACTTTTTTTAAAAATAAACTATTATTTTTTCGTTTGGTTCATTAGTTTAGTAAAAAATCATGAAAATGATTTAAGTACCTATTTCGTAGTTGACAGTGCATTACAGATATCTATGATATTTAGACTTATTTAAAGCTATCTATATACCCACCAGGTATTTAGGATTTATTCCTATTCACACTTTCTATTTCTTTCTATTTGATAATTTATAAGTAAACACCAATTTAATAATTATAATGCTATATAAGTAGTACCTATATAATAAATAAATATAGGTAATATAGCAATATGCGATGTCTTGTCAAAAATAAGTTTAATTTACTGTTTAACTATAGTTTACTAATTTAAAATCATGAAAAACTAAATAACATTTGTATTTTCTGATCAATCTTAATATATATATTTTTTTTAAACAACTTATAGTCAAGTTTTGATTGTAAAAACATTTATTCAAGTCAAGTAGCTTATGTTTTACTGTTTTATAAAATATCAATATTTTTTGGAGTAAATTAATATTTAAAACGCAATAAATTTTTTAAAAATAATCTTTCTATAAATCTTTATAGCTTAAATTATTAGCCATATAATTTTAATGTCAACTGTTTAAATAACAACACTTTTTTTTTCGTCAGATCTTTGAGTCTTTCTGTTACATCCTATATATAATCGAACATATTCTGAGTTCTGACTAAATGACTGAACAACGTATTAAACGAGCTTAAACTGTGATGATACCTAAAGAGATTACCTACTTGACATTTTCATGGTACCTACGTACCACCACCATGCAGGGGTGCTTTGAGAAATGGTTTTCTAATCCTCGCATTTTAAAGAGGCGCACACTCAATGATTTTGAGATTGAAGATGAAAATTAAAAATTATTTTTTTGTTGGTTATCATTGTTGACTAGGGCAGATGAGGTAAAAGGATGCATCAAGTTGTCGCGTTTACGGCCTCGAGAAAATACATTAATATTTCAAAACAAATATGAGAGATTATTTTAAAATTATTCTTCCACAAGTTTCTCACCTATATATATGTACTCAAAAATTATTCGACCGATTTTAAGGCAACCGTTACCAATATATGTCTCTAAAAATACGTTCTACGGGATTAATGATCCTGTTCTGTGGAATCAACCAAATTTGATAGTTTTTCCCTTAACTTATAGAGGGTACAATTCTACAGGCCACATTGAACTCCGTTTTTAAATATTTTAATCTGATCTAATAATATGCCTTAAAAATAAGATAATTTTAAGCTTTTTTTTTTTACAAATCGGAGTTATATTCGGCCTGTAATAAGAAATCTTCTTCTTTCAGATAAAAAATAGTTATTATCAAAATCCGACAATACTACAATATTGGGCCGAGGATCTTTCCGGTGGAGTAATTTTGTTCGATATTTTATACGACATAACAAACCCCCCCCTCCCTAAATAAATATCGGCCAGTATATTAGTGGAAAAGTGTTATATTCAAGGTGGAAACTAAAATATAAAACATCATTTTCAAATCGTAAAGAATTGAAGAAAATTTAAAAAACCGGAACCAGGCCACTTTACGAAAATGTCATAGATTATTCTTAGAGATATCAGGGAAAGTTTTGATAGTAGTCTGAACCCCTTTCGAAAATATTCTAAGCGGTATGATTTCTGAACCGAAAGGACTTATGGGGTTAAAGTATTAAAGCCGTATTTTCTAAATTTTGATCATTTTTCCCCAGGCGAAATCCGTGGGTTGTACTGCAGCTAGTAGTAGTAGCATGCTCAGGATTTTAGTTCGGTTAAAGTTTTACCTGAGATTAATCTCATAAGTACCCTTGAAACTATTTTAGAGTATTTAATCTGATCAATGGTCATCTATAGAGCCTCTTCAGGCCATACAGTGGTCTCTGAAACGTTGTTGTAGGCACTCAAAAGTCACATTTCAAAATTAATTCCAAAAATAAAATGTCAAAACTCTGTTAACATAATATTATGTTCGTCATTGGTCAAATATAAAATGTCATAATTATACGTAGTTTATTTTTTTGCTTTGTTTGTAACTATTTCAACGTGGAAATTGTATGTCTATTGTCTCATGACTTTTTTTCCCATTAGTTTTTAATACGTCCCTATAGCCCTACATTAATATATTATCTTATAAACATAAAATTGTAAGACATTGCATTTAGATATTTTATTGACTGTCCGAAAACTTCTTCGGTCATTAAAAATCCAGGAGGGTTTCTTAAAATATAAAAAAAAAACGTCATAACGTATCATAAAGATAAGTACTGCAAGGTATTTTAGGGAAGTATTAATTTAATCTACTACGCCAAATGGCAATGTCGATATAACGATGATTAAAGATATTGTATGGGTTTCATACAACCTATAGTGCATGTGCATTGTGCAAATGCAATGTGTGAGCATATTACCACGTTCCCACGATTTTGTTATATAGTTGAAAGTTTCGAAAAAATGCGTTAGAATTGAAAGCATTTAAAAAAAAAAGGTGGGCAAGTGGGTGTCGCTCTGCTGTACAGTAGGTTACAAGTGGGTCACTGTATAATGGATGATATTAAATTTGAATTCAACGATATAATATTATTGTATAAGAAAAACGATTCTGAGCGGAGACGGTATGTCAGTCTATGTATAAAACATATTATATACATATCTATGGTATTTAACAAAAAAATTGACCTATAATAGGTACCTATAATAAATTCCAAAATAATCATATCACAATATCCATTAGGTACTTATAACGCGTTATACATCAACGAAAACCGTGATACTATCATAGATTCATAGATATAATATAATAGTTCACTTTAGAAGTTTCAAGTACCTACAAATAATATTATTCAATCACAACAAAATAACTAAAATAGTTATTCTAGGTCTTTTTAATATGTAATTTCGTCCAAATTTGAATTTAAAATGTCTGTAAAAAATAACTGTGTTCATATATTTTTTAGATTTTTTGGTTACAGTATGAACTATTTATGAGAACCTTTGTTTTAAATTTTCAATCCTTAGCTATAAAAACTGAACATTTTATAATTTATTAATTACAATGATTGATAATTTTCGATATTTTGATAAATTTTGTCAAAATTCGATCTTTAAATGCTTATAAAAAAAAATTGTGCCTATGTATTTTTAATATTTTTCAATTGTTATTGTAACAATATATCAGGAGGCTTGTATTACATTTTTACACTTTTTGGCCCAACAGATAAAACTTTATTGATATTCATAGAAAAAAAAAACAAAAAAAATGGAAAAATGAAAATATCCGTAAACAGCTCAAAAAGAGTCAAAATATTTTCAAAATTGTTTGGTGTATAGGAAATGCTAATATAAACATTCAGTGAAATTTTCATGTATCTATAGTTATTCGTTTATGAATAACAACAAAATAAGGAAATCGCTACATGAGCAATCGAGTGAACATCCAATGTTCTAAAATTTTGAATTTCAAACACTCATAAAAATTTAATTTGACTGTCCGGTAGAGATATTTTTATTGATAAAGGTAGACAAACTTATGAGTAATCTTGTATTTCATTTTAAAATCTTAGACTTAAAAAGAAAAATTTTTAGGAATTCTTAACTCAAAATAATTTGCTAATTTTCGTGAGTTTTCCATATTTTGTCAATTTTTGAAATTTAAATGCTGATAAAAAAAAACTGTGACTAACGATTTTTAATATTTTTCATCTGCCTTTGAAACAATATACTAGGAGCCTTCTATTAAATTTTCAAGTTTTTTTAACCATCAAATAAAATTTTATTGATATTTCTAGAAAAAAAACTAAAAAAAAAATGAAAAATGAAAATGTCCCTAAACAGTTCAAAATAAATCAAAATATTTTGAAAATGTAATTGTGTATAGAAAATGCAAATATAAACAACCGGTGAAAATTTCATGTATCTACTATAATTTTTTTAAAAGTTACACCAAAAACCAAATTCAATTTTTTGAAAAATTGATTTTCCTTAATAATTCCAGTATTTCCTTAATTTTTCTTTTGTTTTTCTTGGCGCTTTTGAAAAGTACTGGGAAATCTAAATTTGTAATTTCCCAATGCAACAACGATATTCACTTTCCAATCGAACAAGATAAAACTACAGATAAAGCTTTATTGATATTTATAGAAAAAAAAACTAAAAAGATTGAAAACTGAAAATGTCCGTAAACAGCTCAAAAAGAGTCAAAATATTTTCAAAATTTTATGGTGTATAGGAAATGCTAATTTAAACATTCAGTGAATATTTCATGTATCTACAGTTATTTGTTTTTGAATTACAACAAAATAAGGAAATCGAGTGAATATCCTATGTTGTAAAAATTTGAATTTCCAACGCTCATAAAAATTTAATTTGACTTTCTTATAGACGTTTTTTTTTTGATAAAGGTAGATAATCTTATAAGAAATCTTGTATTACATTTTCAAACCTTAGATTTAAAAAGAAAAATTTTTACGAATTCTTAACTCAAAGTAACTCGCTAATTTTCGTAATTTTTCCATATTTTGTCAATTTTTGAACTTTAAATGCTTATAAAAAAAAATTGTGACTAAGGATTTTTAATATTTTTCATCTGCCTTTGAAACAATATAGTAGGAGCCTTCTATTAAATTTTAAAGCTTTCGCAACCAACAAATAAAATTTTATTGATATTTCTAGAAAAAAAACTAAAAAAAAACTAAAAATGAAAATGTCCCTAAATTGTTCAAAATAAATCAAAATATTTTGAAAATGTTATCGTGTATAGAAGATGCAAATATAAACAACCAGTGAAAATTTCATGTATCTACGGTCATTTGTTTTAAAGTTACACCAAAAACCAGAATCGATTTTTTGGAAAACCGATTTTGCGTAAAAATTCCCGTTTTTCCTTAATTTTTATGTTGTTTTTTCCCGGCGCTCTTGAAAACTACTGGGAAATTTAAATTTTGACCTGCCCAATGCACCAACGATATTCACTTTCCAATCGAACAAGATACTGAAGTCGAAAATCGAAGCATTATTTCGACTACTTATCGTGTACACAGATACAAAAAGGTTAGAAAAAAAATAAAATTTTATTGATATTTCTAGAAAAAAAAACTAAAAAATAATGAAAAATGAAAATGTCCCTAAACAGTTCAAAATAAATCAAAATATTTAAAATATTTTGAAAACGTTATCATGTATATAAAATGCAAATATAAACAACCAGTGAACATTTCATGTATATACGTTCATTTCTTTTAGAGTTACACCAAAAACCAAAATTGATTTTTTGGAAAACCGATTTTGCGTAAAAATTACCGTTTTTCCTTAATTTTTATGTTGTTTTTCCCGGTGCTTGTGAAAACTACTGAGAAATTTTTACTTTTTACCCCCCAAAGTACCAACTAGATTCACTTTTCTATCAGAAAAGCTACTGTTGAAGAAAATCCAAGCACTTTTACTGTCCTTAAAAGTGATGACAGATACAAAAAAAAATAAAAAATAAAAAAATACACATCATTGTACAATCAATACATTCATCGTTTCACTCAGAATCTAATACGTCATAAATCTGATAACTTAACGCCTAGGAAATAAAAATTTTAAAAATGGGTAAGTGAATGTCGCTCTGTCTACAGTAGGTTACAAGTGGGTCACTGTTGAATGGATGGTATTAAATTTGAATTTTAACAATATCATTGTATACGAAAAACTATTCTAAGTGGAGACGGTTTGTCGGTCTGGATTTTTTATATTATTGTTATTATTTATTATAACCTGTAAGTTGAATTAATATTATTAAATTCATCACGATTTTTATTCGTTCCTATGGTGATAAAAAAAAGCGTTAGAAATTAAAATCCCGTTTTTAGAGGTTTTTCGGAATTTTTCCGTGGTTTTTCCCGTGGCATTAATAATTAACTATTGAGAAAATCGAAGTATGAACTCTCTAAAGCCACATTTTGATCAAATTTTCTAAAAGATAAGATACTATATTATGTTGAAATCGAAGCATTCCTTTTGGTAGACATTTTGTATACAGGATAAAAAAAAAATAATAATAATAAACATCATTGTAAAACCACTAGCAGCTTCCTCGCTCAGCTCAAAATCTAATGTGTTTCACTTCAATACATTGACGAAGTATCAAACTATTAATATGACAATGGATATTTTTTTAAATACCATATAGGGGAACTATTGTTGTAACTATTGTGCATTTATACGTAAGCGATTGTGAATTTATATTTAATTTAATGTTGGACACGTTTTTTGAACCACTAAAAATAAAATATTTTATATGTCGAAGTAGGTATTATGAATTTATATATTTTATACTACTGTGAATTTATATTTAATTTAATTTCGGACACATTTTTTGAGCCACTGAAAATAAAATAATATTTCCTAGTATCAACATTCCCCGCCTATTTAATTTATTTTATTCAAAACATAATAGACCGTCTCAATTCTCCGTTTAACATTTTATTAGATATATTTGTCATATTACTGCTCAAACGAGCAAACCAATAGGTAGGTACTTGTTTCAGACCACTGTATGTATTTAAACAAAGTATTTACGGTATTTGATGTTTTTTACTTTTAATTCGTGACATTCATAATCATATTATTGGTATATTTCGGCTTATTTAACAAAAATTTAATCAGGCAGTTGATTTTAATGGAGTGGTATAAGACCATCATACAGGCTTGAGTGCTTGACCCCAAACAATTATCCCTTAATTCACAATCGATTGTACGAGTGATATATAAATATAATTATAAATTATTTCTACATTAAATATATTTTTTCATCATTAAAAAAAAATATTAAAAATATTAAAAAAAAAAATTGTACCGGTTTAGCGCATTGATGGGATGGTCCCAATTAAATTTATTATCCAATGTATACCAATAGCAACCTATTTAATAGTTTATATTTACGAATTGCAAACCCATACGATTTTTATTGGATGAATAATCATTATCATCTTTGCTCGACGAATTAACGAGTGTTTTAATACATCGGATCAATTTTTTCACACTGATAATACGTCGAATAAATATACAAAAAATGTTTTGACTTGTATATTAATATGCCTACAATCGGTCTGGTACGAAACATCGACAGTCAATATATCGACTGCAAGTTAAAATGTCGACGGTCGAAACATCGACAAGTACAAATTATCGAAAAAAAAGATTACATTTTATAGTTTAACGTCGAGATAAAGTGATAAAATAATGATTGAGTCAATAATACTTCGTGGAGTACCTCGTCCACATTCAAAAATGAACAACGAGAGGACAGAATCCAAAACGTAATTCAAAATCAGGGAAACGTTCCAGTTATGGAGTTTTTATGAGGGATTGCTTATAATATGACATTATAATTTTTTTTTATTTATTTAATTACTTAATTATTTAATTTGATTTATCGACATATTGACCATATTATTGTCATACATTTTATATTTATATCCTATAATATTTTTTTTTATTTACATAATTTATATACCTACTTGTTTTAATTTGATTTGTAAAAATAATTCTAAAATATTTTTTTTATTTGTCGACGTTGTACTTGTCGATATAATGATCCGTCGACATTTTGTACTTGTCGATATTTCGACCGTCGACATTTTAACTTGTCGATTTACTGACTGTCGACGTTAAAACTGTCGACCCTCCTACAATATAATAATATTCGCATTTCAGTGTTGTTATTCGTCAGTGTTTTTTGCGTAAAATTATGTGGATTTAGCTCGAAAACCCGAGGAAATAGGAAAGGCAAAAAATAAATACTTTTTTTAAGTGTTGTTGGGGAAAAAAAAAAATTGTTTTTCCGTTGCCAACAAGTCGTGGGCACATGACGATGATTTAAATGCACTCTTGCGTAAACACACATGCTTCGGAGTTGAAATTCGCCCATAAAACATTTACGTTGACTATGTATCCAGGAACGAGAAACGTTATAAATCAAACTCTCATCTACTTGTTGTTTCTAAATTAGATGTGCATTAAGATATTATATACGATGTTTGTTTTACGGAAATTCACGAACGATGGTCGTGATGGACTATGGTAAACCATAATATTATTATTATCATACCAGCCGTGTGTACAAAATATTTATTGGTGGAATGGTGATGTACATTTTCACGAACATTTTCAGAGAGGTGAAAATTATGAAAACCTCACGACATCTCATATAATGGTTTCTTATCAAATAAATCAAATTATAGTCTATATCAGGGCTCTCCAAACTACGGCCCGCGAACAAGTTTTAACCGGCCCGTGGCCCGCATAGGACGCATAGGTAAATATAGATAAAAAAATTATTTCAAAAATGTATTTATGTTATATTATATTTATACCTATTTATTTTTATTTAAGTATATTGTTAAGTAAACAATATTCTATACAAAAATATAAAGTAAACATATTATTTATATAGGTACCTATATTATCATAAATTTAAAAATTATATGTGTTGATAAACTTCTGGCCCGCTAAGAGCATTTGATTTTTTTGTGGCCCTTGAATAAAAAAGTTTGGAGACCCCTGGTCTATATAGCTAAAGTGCCTATATATTTTAACCTCGTAATTATATTTAGGGCTGTGTACTTGTATTGCCACGCATTTACCCATTTTAATATTGAGCATATACTATAAGAAATCCAAAATATAAATAAATTTACATCTGTAATGAATATACATTTTTATCTATTGCAAAAAAATTTGTATTTTTACTTCAGTATAAATATATCATCGAGTGTCGTATAACGTTTTCCTACATTTATTGATTTTCACATTTTTTGTTACCTATTTATTGTTTGAGTTATTTCCTCAATTTTACACTAACCGCTTTTTATGGGAATAGTTATTAGTTATTAACAAATTAAATTGTAAGTCAGAACTATTTATAATTGATAAATATATTTTATTTAATATGTATAGGTAGGTACCGCTGTGTGAGTATATTTCAATTTTAATCAATACTCGTTCAACCACCAAATTTAATTACGTTAAAAAAAATACATGAAAAATAAAATGTTTAAAGAAAGTTGAAAGTTTTCAGAAAATTTCAATGAACAGAACGTTGTCAAACTTACATCTTAGATAGGGGTGACAAGGGTAAAGCGGATAGCTGCGCAATGTGAATATAGTTGTAATAACTCTTTGAATATTGAGGATTAAAATACAGTATTGAACAAATAAGAGCAGACTTGTCAATCCAGGGATATCGATTTGATATCAGTGAGTGACGGTGAGTCTAAATATTATATTACAGTCGTGTCTCGAGAACTCGGATCTCAAGGGAAATAAAAATAAATTTGACTTATGTATTTTTTGAGTTGGGTATAGTTTAATAGTTGGTTAAGTTTTGTACACCTCAAACATCGGACGTTTTTTTTTATTTTGTGTTAATTCAAATTTAAATTTTAGTTGGTTAAAAAAGTTTGAAAATGTAATACAAGTTTCCTCATAAGTTTTTACAATAACAGTAGAAACATATTAAAGATACGTAAGTATTCTCATTTTATTTTCATTTTTTTTATAAACATTTAAAGTTCAAATTTTTACAAAATTCGTTAAAGTCATGAAAATGTGCAAATTATTTTGTTGTTAAAAATATGTTCAATTTTTAAAGCTAAGAATTGAAAATGTAAAACAAGGTGTTTGTAAGTATAGTCAGGGCCGGATTGGTATGTATCGGCCAATCGAGATTTTAACTTCTGAGCAGCCCATTTACATATTCAGAGACCCAAAATTACGTCTATAATATTATTACAAGGTGGCCAATTGTATTTTAAACAAGCGTTTATTTTCACTCACAGTCACTCGACCCGCGGCCCATACTTAAAGCGGCCCTCCGAGATTTTTTCGGTAGCTCGCCTAACCAATCCATTTTTTTTTTTTTTTATTTAAAAATTTTTCTTTATATAATATACAAAGAAATATATCTACTCCTTTAAGCCAAGGCTTGAGACGGAGTAGAGAGTTGACATATGAATAATATAAATTTTAAAATGTAAATAGTAAATTACAAGAAACAACTTATTATCTAACAATGAATGAAAGACACAGCTTTCTTTCAAAGACAGAAAATCGAAACAATTCAAAGAAGTGATATTACAAAGAATGAAAAAACAAAAAAGAAACATAAATTAATACATATAAAATAAAATGGAAGAGGAAACAAACTAATGTCCATTTCCAAGTCTCAACCGGAAATATAATATGTAATTTTATAAATTAAAACTCTAGGTAGTATTTAAAGTAAAAATAAAAAAAAACTTAAATTAACAACAATAAAACTATAAAATCAGCAAAATACGGACTATTATACTAAATGAGTAGACAAATCAGAGAATAGCCATCCATCCCTGTAAGCAGTTCACATTGCAGTTACATGTAACCAAAAAATATGAAACACAGTTTTTTTGTTATAGATATTTTGCTTTAAAATTTGGACGAAATAAGCTGATATACCAACGGAGAAAAACGATTTTAGTTTATTTTGTTGTAATATAAAAATAGTATTCGTAGATGGGAGATACTCGAAATTTTTAATGTATATTATTATATTGCACAAATTTTCAATTTTTTTTTGGCTAATCTGCTGTATTATTGATTTCGAATAGAAAATAAATTACTTTGATAGCAATCCTTCCTATACTAAAAAACAGAAACCCGTGTGGCGCTCCAGTGGCGACTTTTTGTACCAGCGTAAGAGACTACCAATGAAAAGACTCCGTTTCCTCAGTGGGCAATGCCGTCGCTGTATTGCAATATTATCTCAGAAAAAAATGGTATAAATATACCGAGAACTCGGAGATTGTATGGAAAATATTATCCGAAAAAAAAAAGATATATTTACCAAGAACATTATATTAATCTATTTATATAAATAATTTAAATTTCTTCAGATTTTTCGCCTCTACCAAACTTTGAGGACTTTATTCGCTTTCCCCGCTAAATTTACAGGCCGTACTCCGTTCCCGCTGCGTGCGCAAACCGAGAGCGCCTAAACAATTTTTTTCTGACTCTAAAATAATAATTTCACTTACCTAGAACTTTTTCATAAATAAAAAATCATACAAGTCTGAGATTAACTGGTTTTGTTAAGCTGGTCGAACGAAACTTTCTAAAACCAATATTTGTTTATGAAAATAATATTTTTATATTATTTTTTAATAATTAATATTCGATTCTGAGTGAAGCGAAGACTGTAATAGTTTTGACGCATGTGTATTTATTTTTAAATATACCAAGAACTCGTAGATTGTATTTGTATGGAAAATATTATCCGAAAAAAAAGATATATTTACCAAGAACTTTATATTAATCTATTTATATAAATAATTTAAATTTCAAACCGAGGGCCGCCGTCGCGCGCCCTTTTCGCCTTTTTTGTCGAAAATTCCAGTTTTAGCCCTTTCGGCCTCCCCGTTGACGACTCATTCGCATTCCCCGCTACATTTACAGACAGTAGTTCCTTCGTGGTCTCGAAAACAAGACGGCCAAAATCACCGCCGTCGAGTGGGTATTACTAAATACAGGCATACATACATGAGTCGGAACGTTCGATGATTTTTTTCGTGAATATCGCGTTTTTGACGTTCGAGGTCGACCGAGCTGTCGAGGATCGCCGGCAACGACGCCCTTTGATGGACGCAATTCGCAATTCACAGGCACCTTGCACGGCGAAACGGCTTAAGAGTCATAGATTTGACTCCAGTTCTCAATTTGGTAGGTAGGTAGGTAGGTAGGTGGGTAGCTAGCACGACTGCCGGAATTTTATTTCGCGTTTTTTTTTTCGTTACTACCTTCGGCCTTATCATAATTCGATGGCTTAGTGCACACTTGTTTTAAGTCCATTTTTTTCGAAAAACACTTTTTGATACTAATCGATAGAAAATTGAATTCTCTTTGTTTTTTTTCAAGGTCTTTGTATTCTAAAACCAATATTTCATGTGATATTTACTATTTTCACTTATAATGAATGGCAGTTAGCTATGTTTATTTTTGCCCTAATGTATTGAGTCCTCGACTTTTAGTGATAAGTCCTTAAATTTTGTACTTGTACAGTTATTTTAAATTTTAATGCACACTTATTATATGTCCGGACTTAACATAAATATGGTTTGTATTCCCCAATTTATCAACTGCTCACATGTTATAAGTTCGGACATATAACATGAGTGTAGTAAAAATATTTCAGTTGTAGGACTTATTTTATTTGACCATAAACATTTACTATAAAGAAGTGGACTTATAATGATTTGTGTTTGATTACAAACAAGTTCAGTAATATTTTTTTGTTTTTAATAAAATTATTCCCACGTTTTGATGAAAATAAACAAAGAATAATATTATACTCGTGTGTTGTTGTCATAGAGTAATTAGTAATTACTCTATGGCTGTTGTAGCTAATGATATCAAAATATTATTATCACATAAACAATAAATAAAATATGTTATCAAACTAATCTGCTGAGCTTTAATTGTTCATCCCATTAAATTAAGTTCCTTTGTGTTATTAATATGATTTCAAATAAAACAAATGAATAAATTATTTACTGCTTAGGAGTTTAAGAGTTTTTATAAGAAACAAAAATAAATTCGATTTAAAGTATAGGTAGGTATCCACTATGAAAAAGGAAGAGATTAAGTTTATTATGTTTTAATCTTTAATGTAAGGTATAATGTTACATTTGATTTTGTTGATTGAAGATATTTTATTAAAAGTGAGAATTATTCATTTTATTACTTGTTTTACAAAAAGTAATTGTTATAAGTCCATTTAATATTATAAGTCCATGTCTATCAACATTTATTTTGTCTAATAGTTATAAGTCAACATCATTTTTAAAAAAAAGTCAATAACATAAATAAATACATGTTACATGAATTAAACTTATATATTAAAAGGAAACTACATATATTTTTTAATTAATACAAATTTAGAAAAAACGATTAGATTAAATATTACTTATATTAAGTGGGTTTAAAAAAAGTTAAAATTTAAAATAGCTCTCCTGCACAATTTCACTTTTGTGACTATTAGAACTAGTGTGCACTAAGCCATCGAATTATTTAACGAACATTTTCCGATTTTTTTTCAAAATTCGAGTTTCACCGTCGAAGACTTAGTCGCGTTAACAATCCAAATTTATAAGCCGCCCTCGTCAGTAGGTACTTCGCTAGTGTCGAGTTCCGCGGCGGAGATCGGACACTGTCATTACTACTATGTACGGAAATGTAAATATGCGATGAAAAGTTCGATTTTCCGATTCAATAAACTGCTTTATTATATTATATTTTACTGTCTATTGTCTTTTTGCCCACTCGATCACGCCGTGGCTTCCTTATATCGGTATTTATATATTTGATTTGGCATAAATATACACGATATATCCACAGAATCGGTCTGTAGGTATATTATAATTTATAATACATGCATATTATAATAAATAAATGTATAAATATTTAGAGTTGATACGGTGGCTGGGTTGGGTAGTTAAATTATATAATAAAATATTATCCTAGCTCGAGTCAACGATGGGTGTCACAGATACAATATTATAAAATAATTGTATATTATTATTAATTTGACTATAGGTACAATAGGTTGGTTTAATCATAAGCAAAAGACCAAATTGATAAATAACAATATTTAATTGACATACACATATATTTATTTAAAGTCTGGCAATTAGATTGTATAATTATATGACTATATACTATTTGATATAACTTATATAGGTAGGTTTAAATATGAGTATTATATGAAATAAACTATTTAATAAATAATAAATTAATACTTGATTTTACTATCTACATATTTTATTATTTATTTTTTATGCAACGCACCTATATTATTATTTATTTAACATGGGCTGGATTATATGGGATGGTTATTTTATACTTGAATAGACAATATAACCGACCCGGTCTGGTCCAAAAAATATTGTGAAAAAAAAATATAATACTATTATGGTATATAAATAGCTTTATTATACCCACCAATCAATATATTATTATATTCATTGTGATTGTATCTACTATCCATCATAGAGTATACTCTATATGTTTAGTATCTATCTGTTCTTATCATTATTATTTATTATTTTAAATTGTGATTATTTACTGTCGAAGAAAAATCCTTAAAAAGCCCGGTCTAACCCTTGATTTATTATTCAAAGACCGAAGTCCAGCCCGGCCAGGCCCGAAAAATTGTACAAAAAAAAGCCCATGCCCGGTCCGGAATAAAATTCCAAGACTTAAAAAGCCCTGTCCAACCCTTTATTTTATTTCGAAGGTCCGGCCCGGTCCAATGTCACTACTAGCCGGGCTTTTTAAGGACCTTGCAGGTCTTTAGTAGGTGTACTAGGTACTTAATATATTACAGTTTTTAGGTGAGTCAAATTATGTATATTAATAAACAAAATACAACTTTATGTATTTAATTAAATTCTGGCAGTTAAATTGTATAATGATATGACATCAATTGATATTACTCAAAATATAATTAGGTCTATCATGTACATTTACATGAGTTTCAAATCAATAAAACAAATACTAAATGATGAATAACAAATTGATATTATATATTATATACTTACATATGACTTATGTATTATAATATAGATGTATTATTATTATACCCATAGATGTATTATGTATACAATATTAACTACATTCATACACACTTGCAGCATACACATAATACATAAGTCATAACACAGTGATGCACCATTATAAATGTGCAATTATAATTGCTAAATAATTTAAACTATCATAAATATCATATGACATTAAATAAATTTTTAGGTAGGTACATAATATATTATATTCAGTCATACAATATAACAGCAACATATTATGATAGTAGGTACTTATCAAGATAAGTGCCAAAAAATACAAGCTACATGCAATATATAGTGTATACATTTATACATACCTACGTTTAATTACGTATTACAGGTCAATGAAATTTGCTATTCATCAATAGAATTATCTATTTATTCATTTGATTTAATTCTCATAATTAAATAAATATGCATGGTAGATGGTAGATACCTACAACTATTTATGTAAGTAATATCAAATAGTATAGAAAATATTATACAAATATTATATAATTTTAATACCTACAAACTTTACTTAAATATATAAAGATCTTTTTATTTATTAATACTGTATTAAACTGTAGCAGTATTTATATGCTAATTAAATTAATAATTACCAAAATAAGAAAGTGATAATATATCATAGGTATAATGTATATAGGTAAAATATGTTTTTTGTATAGTTTGCATTGTGTATTGAATAGTATAGTAATATACTATATATATATATAATTTCCCTGATGCCAAATGTCCCAGATACCTACTGATAAAGTGGTAAATGGAAAAACATAACTGACCGTGTATAAAATATAAGCTAAAAAAGGTGCTCTGCTGTACAGTATGTTACAAGGGGGTCTAGGGGTCACTGTATAATGGATTATATTAAATTTGAATTTAGTGATATAATAATATCATAATATCATTGTATAAGAAAAACGATTCTGAGCGGAGACGGTATGTCAGTCTAGGTATAAGACATATTATATACTTATCTATGGTATTAAACAAAAAATGACCAATAATAGGTACCTATAATAAATTCCAAATTAATCATATCACAATATCCATTAGGTACATATACCGCGTTATACATCAACAACAATCCGTGATACTATCATAGATATATAGTAATATACTTTAGAAGTTTCAAGTACCCACGAATAATATTATACAATCATAACAAAATAACTAAATTAGTTATTCTAGGTTTTTTAATAATATGTAATTTCATAAAAATTGAACTTAAAATGACTATAAAAATAAACCGTGCTTATGTATTTTTTAGATTTTTTTGGAAACAGAATTAACTACTTATGTGTAATCTTGTTTTAAATTTTCAATCCTTGGATATAAAAGTTAAACATTTAATACATTTTCAACTAAAAAATAATTATTCAATTTTAAATTTGATAAATTTTGTCAAAATTCGATCTTCAAATACTCATAAAAAAAAATTGTGCCAATGTATTTTTGATATTTTTCAACTTATATTGTAACAATATATCAGGAGCCTTGTATTATATTTTTACACTTTTTGGCCCAACGGATAAAACTTTATTGATATTTATAGAAAAAAAAACTAAAAAAATTTAAAACTGTAATTGTCCGTAAACAGCTCAAAGAGAGTCAAAATATTTTCAAAATTGTATGGTGTAAGGAAATGCTAATATAAATATTCAGTGAAATTTTCATGTATCTACAGTTATTCGTTTTTGAATTATAACAAAATAAGGAAATCGCTACATGGGAAAACGAGTGAATATAAAATTTTGTAAACATTTTTATTTCAAACGCTCATAAAAATTTAATTTGACTTTCTTAAAGACAATTATTTTTTTGATGAAGGTAGATAATTTTATAAGGAATCTTGTATTACATTTTAAAATCTAAAATTTAAAAAAAAATTTTTACGAATTCTTAACTCAAAATAATTTGCTAATTTTCGGGAATTTTCCGTATTTTGTCAATATGTATTTGAACTTTAAATGCTTATAAAAAAAAACTGTGACTAAAGATTTTTAATATTTTTCAAATGCCATTGTAACAATATAGTAGGAGTTTTGTATTTAACTTCCAAGCTTTTTTAACCAACAAATAAAATTTTATTGATATTTTTAGAAAAAAAACTAAAAAAAAATTGAAAATGAAAATGTGCCTAAACAATTCAAAATAATTATTTTTAAATAACATTTTGAAAATTTTATAGTGTATAGAACATGCTAATATAAACATTCAGCCAAAATTTCATGTACCTACGGTCATTTGTTTAAGAGTTGCAACAAAAACCAAAATTCAATTTTGTGAAAAATCAATTTTGCGTAAAAATTCCCGTTTTTCTTTAATTTTTCTTTTGTTTTTCTTGGCACTTTTGAAAATTACTGGGAATTTTAAATTTTGACCTCCCAATGCGCCAACGATATTCACTTGCCAATCGAACAAGATACTGAAGTTGAAAATCGAATCATTATTTCGACTACTTATCGTGTACATAGACACAAAAAAAAAAAAACACACATCATTGTAAAATCAATACATTCATCGTTCCACTCAGAATCTAAAAAGCTAAAAAAAAGGTCAATGGGGAGGTACATCAACCTAATCTCCCTCCCCCGTAAATACGCCACTGACACTTTTCAAATGTATTCAGAAAGTATTTGAATATAAATACAAATACATTTTAAAGTATTCAAAATACTTAACAAGTATCTATACTATCTACTTTTTTGTAATATATCAAAAGTTAAAACGCTTTTACGTTTATCATAAATGTGTACTTAAAATTATTAATTAATTATTTAAACTAAATATCTAACTAAATACACTGTTTATTGGTTCAAAAATGTCAGATGTCACATAGATACCTAATATTTTGTCAAGTTAAACTTGAGCAAGGTAGATGATACGAATTGTATTATAGGTATTGTGTCATCTGCGTAGGTATTTAATGAAACTTTAAAAATTCTTAGAAGCATTATAAAATATTAATTTATAGACAGTAATTTTTAAAATAGTAAATCGACATAATTTTTGTAGATCCTAATAAATGTATTGACTCAACGTGCAATATTGTCAAAAAAAAAGATATATATACATAATATATATTCTAAAAACAGAAAATTTGTCAAATAATGTTTGGTTCCACAAGGTGGGCATTATCGTCTCCTATATTCTATTCATATATTTTGATAATATTTATAAATTATCTTTGTTAAGTTTTTAATAATTGTAAGTACTTATTATTTTCTCATGACTCAAGTCTTAAAGTAATATGTTCCAATACAATCTACTCGGAATTAGATACATTTTATATGTGGTTAATAAAAAATGGTTTGCAGATTAACGATAGTAAATGCTTACAAATTGCTTTTACTAGAACTACGTTCATCACCAAAATGTAATTAATGGATGCAATCATTGTAATCTCAATACACTTAACCACTTTAAAGACTTAGGTATTTGTCTGTCTAGCTATAAGCTATTTATCTTTCTCCAAACATATATCACATATACTAATTGTTACCTGCTTAAAAACTCTATAATATATTGAGCTCGTACGACCTATCTTAGAATGCGATTCTATTGTATGGTCTCCATTTTGTGTGATATGTGATGTAAATAAGATTGAATTCATATACATCATAGTGTTTTATGCTTTAACCTTTAATTTGTTGTAAGATAAAATAATGTTATGAAATCAGACATGACAATTTACTCAACCCCGGATTAAGGGGGGAGGGGGGTCCATGGGGGGGGGGAGGATGGCCTCGATAGTCGGAATTTATTTAGGGGCCTCAGATTTGTCCTTTACTTTTTTCGTTATAGACTATAACGCTGCATAAATCACCTAAAAGAAATCGATGATTATTTAACGAGGAAAAATTAGCTTGTAAATTATAATTTAAAAATAAAGTGATTCATTATTCATTATTTATTGCTATGTACCTAATACCTATATAATATATTTATTTTATAACAGGTACATAATATATTATGCATTATTTTTTTTTTTTTTCGTACTGGTGCCTCATATAAAACTTTGGCCCCTGGCCCTCAAAAGTCTTAATCCGAGCTTAGATTTACTTATAGCAATCTAAAATTGCATCCTATTTTATGTAGAATTGTAGAAGAAAATGCATCGATGTAAAAATTAATAATAGTCTACTAAATAGTAATATTGACTGTCTAGAAATTTTAAATTGAATTTCTATAAACTGATCAATCGTTTCTCCGTTTTTATCCTATGTTTTATATACCCACTAAATCACTCACAAAATTATATAGTAGAAACTAGCTGGTTAATCGCATGCTAAAATTACATATGTAACAAGATGAACAATTTTGATTTTTTCATAATTCTTCAATGTTATTATGGTCTATTGGTCTCTATGTTGTAAAAACTTTCATTCGTAATACTGTATACTGATTACATATATATTATATATTTTTTAATTTACTTATGTTGTTAGTCTATTTGGTACTACAGTCAATTAAGCTTTATTGGGACACATCGGTTGCTTGTTATTTTGTCCCAATAATCCGAAATACAAAAACAAACATATTATAAATTTGTTGAAAAATTATTTTTATTGTATATTTTTATCATTAAAAATTACAAACTATGTATTATGGAAATTATTTGATAGTACGAAAAGAAAAACATGATATTATAACCTAATTATTTATAAAAATACATGCATATAAAGTACATAATATACATATTTTTAATTTTTTTATTATGTATTTTATCTTATTTAAAAAAACTGTTGATTTCGGTACTCCTTAAATTTGATTAAAGATGACGTGTACTACACTCTGGTAGCTGTAATTTAATTTTGTTCAGAATTTATAATTCTTGAGCAATCGATAAGCCTTTAGGTACGTACACGATGAGACATATCGTTACTACACACGTTACTATACACACGACTGATGCACCATTACACCAAATAACATTTAACATATTACATCACATTTGAACATACGATAAGACAAAATTTAATCTAATAATCGATTACTCGGGGCCTTCACGATTGTTGAACTATTGATCTATTAATATACTCGATAAAAATGTCCGAATTGTCCGGATTCATGGCCCAGGTGAACGTTTACCCTTTAAGTATACATTTGTTTTCGTCATTGAAGAATTGTCCCTATTAAGAGGTTGTCCTTATTAACAGGTGTCTCTATTGAGCGGAATCGACTGTATTTCATTTGTTCAATGATTGTTTTATCACCAAGTTATTTTTAATGTATTCTATTTTACACTGTGTACTCTTGATATTCTTTTATCTGTACTGTTTGTTTTACAGGCGTAATCATCATTAATGTTAAAGTAAATAAATAACTAATTTACTAATAACACAGGCGGCCAAACGACCTTTTTTTTTGTAAACTGCGCCCGAATTGCTTTATCAGCTATGTCAAAAAGGTTCAAAATAAACTGCGCCCGAATTTCTACCTATGTCAAAAATATATAATGGTAACTGACTTTTTATCTATATAATATCACAGAAATTATTTTTGTCCAAAAATTAAAATACTGACATGGCAACACGTTATAAATTTTATTCAAATTACTATTGCAGTAGCTAATACTACAATCGATAGTTATAATAGTGTATCCGGCAAAGGTCTGCTAGTACCTATGTCGTACAACTCATCCAAATATTTTTATGTTCATAGAAAAGTTAAAATAAATTCAAATAGAAACATAATATATTATATATAATGAAATAGTTTAAATCAACCATTTAAATATCAAAATATTCTAATACAAAATAAAAAGGTGAAAAGTTACAAGGTTTAATTACTTAAGAAGACGTAACACTAGCTGCAGGTATTAGTTGTCTCCGTCTTACCGGGGCTTTACATACCAAATTTAAGCTCAGCAGAACACTTGTTGCTTCGTTAGTTTAAAAATTAGAGCTAATTTACCTGTTATGAAACCTGACGGTAAGAATAATATTATCTGTGTTTGAAAGTTGGTTTTTTACGATAGTTCAATTTTTTTAGCTATTTATGAGTATATAATATAATTAAAAATGCTTAAACTCACTTAAAAACTGTATTATCGTAAAATACTAGCAATCGAACACAGATAATGTTCTTACCACCAAGTTTAATAGTAGGTAAGTTCACTCTGATTTTTAAGCTAACGAAGCTACAAGTGTTCTTCTGAGCTTGAATTTACTATGTTACACACTGGTAAGACGGAGACAACAAATAGGTAAACCGTCCAGTGATTGAACAGTCAAGAATTTTTCCACCTTTAGATTTCAGCAAAATCAATATCATTATTTCAATACAATAATACAATAGTCAAATTACAAAAGTTAAATTACTACAATAATAGTGATAAGAGCTGATTCGTATACCAACTGAGCAAGCTCGTTTCTGGTATACGGAGTTCCTACACATATTACTTATATAATATAATAAAATAAAATGTCATGTGTCTTATACAATTGAGAATGATGTATTTTACTTCTCTAAATAGCATTATCTTATAATTATATAACTAAACAATACTAATAGATAATCGTTTATATTTACACATAGATACTTTTTAATAATTGATTTTTACACACATTCTCATCTAGGTCATTTACTATTTTAGTAATTATATTTTTTATACGATTTTTGTTAATTATATTTTTTACATTGGTTTTATTAGACTGATTTTCACATTCATACTTTATTAGACTCTTTACATCATTTCCTAAATTGTTGAATATAGTTTTGACCATATAATCGGGAGCACTTTTTGTACTGGATAGTGATATATAAGGTAATTTTATGTTATTACCTGTTCTACTGTCTATTATATCTGTATTATTAAGTATCTGCATTTGAATTGTTTTTATAAGTGTTTCATTGATAGGTTTGTTTTTGATATCATATGTATCAAGTTTAACTAAAATATTGCTTATTTCGTCTATTTTAAAATGAATATGAATAAAACAATATCAATTTATATCAATATATAGATATATTACAATATTAAAAAAAAAACCACAATAACCTAGTGGCTGAACACTTTGGACTAGTAATTGAACAACTTGGACCCAGTGTTTGAACATGTTATTATCTAGTTTTTAATTATTCATATTTCATTTAATACCTATTATACAAATACTAAAATAACCATCATAATTTATTCAAATATATATTATGATAAAAATTATATAAATAATTGTTCATTTCTTTTTAAAAAGGTAAAGGATATTCTCCTTTACTTACTTTTTTACTGAGTATTTAAATACCTACCACTGTATTTTAAATACTTTAACAAATAAGTACATCGGTAATTTTATAAGACTGCTGATTAACACTGGTTAGTTTGGACCTACCTAGGATTGATAAAGTAAAAACTTTAAATAAGTAATATATTTAAAAATTAAAAACATTCTTACACATAATAAACATTATGTATGTAGTAATTAATAACTAATAATAAAAACAAAATGTTAAAATAGATGCCTACTTGACTGATCGATTAAAAACTTTAAACAAGTAATATATTTAAAAACAATCTTACACTTAATAAACAATAAACATAACCTATGCATGTAGTAGGTATGTAATTACTAATATTAAAACAAAAAGTAAAATAGATGCCTACTTGGACTAGGTTAAAAAAAGTTAAAAAAAAAACTAAGAACAATCTCAATTTAATAATATAACAATGAACAATTTAAGTATAATAAAATAAAATAAATTATAATTTATAAAAATCAAAGACATATATCACAAATAAAAGCAGCAGTATTGTCACATCCAGCACAAATAAGTTAATGGGCCGAACCGGTACAACTACAACATCTGATCCATTGTTCAACACCTTTTAAATAAATTAACAATATTCAATTTAAATATTTAACTTATATTTATATGAAAATCAAAACATGCTTTAAATGATAAGTACAATTCAAATTTATTTTTATAATATTTTAACTACCTAAATTATTTAGTTTGTAATAAAAAATAAATTTATTAAACTTTAAAATTTACTTCAAGTATGTAGTACCAATTAAAATCTAGTTTCTCAAATAATAATAGGTAAGGTACCTATATTGTTTTTTTAAAAATAAAAAAAATTATGTTTTTTGCATTTTACCTAGGTATATATGATGGTTTAAACTACATATAGATATTTAGTACGTGTTTTAAAACTGAATACCTAATTTCTATTAAATATCAACATATTTTTATCCAATAAATAAGAGTCGCAGACGATAAATTAGTCAATTAATTCATCGATAAATCTTAACGCATCCAAAAAATATAGTAGAGAATACCTGTTCAATTAGTGGATATATTCATTTAAGAACTATATGTCATATAAACAAAAATATTCATTGTGTCCAAAATTTGGGACAAATCTGATTTTAGGTTAAAATACCAGTAATTGAACACCCATTCAATAACTAGATATAACTGAATTTATGTGTCCAGTAATTGAACACTCAATTAAACAAGAATTAAACATATTTTTAATATATTTTAAATGGTTCAGAATGTTGTGTTATATACAATGAAACTATTTATTTTATGTTATAAAAAGTATAAGAAAAGTTATTAAGTTCTCACAAAAAAATTCAAAGCTTCTTACTTGGACTTTCGACCTAGGTTTCCAAACAAATGTGAGAGAGTGATTTTCAGCTGTTATCAGTTCGGATTACTATCATACATGAAGTATTAGATTGTTTGTTTACAGTTTTAATATAATTTTAGATATTTAATTTATTTATTATTACTTGATTTAACCAGACTGATTCCTTAAATTGTAAATATAACTAAACTTTGTTCAATAACTGGGGTGTGTTCAGTAATTGGACCGTCTACCAACTCAGCCACCCTGGTAGGCAATGTTCAATAATTCGATTTGATGCAAGCTTGTACCTGATCTGCCCGAATAACCAATGGCAACCAATAAATATAAATGCTAATTTCTAATGTAGACTGTAACCAATGGCAACTATAAATAAATAAAAATAAAATTTCCAATTTCTATCGTGAATCTCAACGTCCCTGTTTCAGCACCTATTTAAAATGCGAATTTTGGCAAATCCTTTCTTAGCGCACGTCTACATCATAATAGCTATCTGTATGCCAAATTTCAGCCAGATAGGTCAAATGATTTGAGCTGTGCGTTGATAGCAGTCAATCAGCTTACTGTTTAATATATAAAATTCTCGTGTCACAGTTTTCGTTGCCATACATATTGTTTATGCATCAAGTGTAGTAACGTTGACAATTGTACATAGTGTATGTTTTGTACGGTGAGCAATGCCAATAAAACGCAAAGGGGCTGATTAAAAGGAAAAATGATTAAATTACTAAAATGGCTATTAAAAAATAAGGGTTGATCGTAGAAGGGTGTATGTATTTTTGTATGTTGTATCTATTATTTTTTTTTTTATATATAACCAATACCTTAGCAACCATTTATAAACAATTATTTCTACCGTAAATTATCAAAATCCCTGTTTGAGCACTTCTTTTATTTTTTTCTGGACAACCCTTATCACTTAGGGGTATGAAAAATAGATGTTAGCCGATTCTCATACCTACTGAATATGCACAAAAAATGTCATCAAAATCTGTCAAGCCATTTCGGAGGAGTATGGCAACGAAAACTGTGACACGAGAATTGTATATATTAGATAACGAAGTATAAAGTATAAAGTACTGAGTATTAAGTATTGTAGATTTTTAAGACATGTAGCTTAGTAATATTGTTTGATTTTGCAAAAATATAGTTACCTACCCATTGATTCTTAAAATTTTTCACATATCATTGTGGTTTACACATATCACCCTTTTACACTCGATAAGAACTTGGGCGCAGTTTACAATAGCAGAGCAGAATATGACCCACTTGCCCACCTTCTTAACATTTTTTCTCAACTATAAGCTATAACAATCATACAAAAATCAAATACCAAACTTAGGCACGCACGACAGATATAGATACAGTATACTGGAATAATAAGATGTACCTATTAGCAAACTGACCAATATAATATTATAGTTGTTATTAATTGTTTGAGTCCCGTGTGTAAGACGCCACTTCCGATAATCACTGGAGATAGATAAAGAAGCTTTCATATGGTAGGTAGGTATATAATAGAAATATTGAAATTTGAAAAAAATGCCTGAAAACTATTTAATATGAAAATTGAAAACAATATTTCTCGATGGAATATCTTGAACTTTTTAATTTACACTAAAACTTCTTGCGACGTATTAAAAATTATTAACAAAATGACCTGAAAATGTTAAAAAAAAATGGAATATAAAAGTTTCACTTTTGAAGTAAGTACCATCACTGTCACATGAAACGAATTAAATAGGTACCTACTTGGGACGTATTGTGTTGGAGCACCTAAAAAATAATGCATTTTCCATTGAAGCCGGGTCCAAGGTACTCATAACAGTATTTAAAAAGAAATTCGTTTACGTGAAAAAAACATGAACTTTATAAGTAGGTAGGTATATACAGCTGTGAATGGGTAGGCGACGAGTTTATTATTTTGTTACTTGTCCCATTCTGTTTTAAATTGTATTTTTTCTTTTTAAATTCTATGGTTACCCGTGACCCACCGACACGCTATCGCTCGCAGGATAACAATAAAATTGTATTTTATTGATCAAAAAGAATATGTAGATAGGTTTATACACGATAAATTTAAAATAATATAACTTATTTAAATATATATTTCCTTTGAGCTATGTGGTGGAGACAGAGAGTTACAGATTTTTAATACTATAGATTATAACTTAATGACAGCGAAATACAGTTTAGTAAGATATTTATGCGATTGTAAGTTATGATCTAAATAATTGATTCGAGCGTTGTTTTAGGCGTCGTTCAATTCCACACACATTAAAAAAAAGGTCGTCGTTCAAAACCTCACACTTTATACCTTAACCCCTCATATTTTCTCCAAACCTAATAACCGTTCAATACCGCACACATTGATATAATATATCAATAACGTATCCATTTATCTAAAATAACATTATCGTTTAGTACCGCACACCTTCAGTTAATCATATTTAATCAAAATCAAAACAAAAATAAATGTTGTGACGAACGGTGCAGAAATTTACCATAGTCAACTTAGGCATAAATTTTGTGTTAAATTATGAAAAAAATTCCAAAAATGTTAAAATTTGACCACCACTCGCTGCGTTATAACAGATTTTTTACGTTTTTTTAACAGAAAAATCGAAAATATGCCTCAATTTGCTGTCTAAGACCACCTTGGAATTAAACAAAGTTGTTATGGCCAGTCTGTCACATAAGTATATTATGTCTTTTGACTTACACACCATCGTTCTTAACTAGTTTAAATACGTATATTTGGAAAAAAAAATTTGCTGGGTAGCTAAAGTGAATTTATGCTGATTCCTTATACTTATCCTGTCATTTTTATGCCCTAAACAATATCAAAAAATGCCCTTGAAAAAATGCAAAAAGTTAGTCGGTCGATCCTATTTGAATTTCATTATATATTGTTATATTGAATTATTTTTTTAATAACTATCAAATATGTTTACTTTTTAACTGTCAACGAAATGTGTGCGGTTTTGAACTATCGATCTTTCAAATTTCCGTTTTTAACAATAGAATAAATTTGTGCGGTATTGAACGGTGTAAAATGTACGGTTATGGACGGTAAGTGTGCGGTTATGACGACCACTGGTTGGTTTTTGCACTATTTTAGTCTCATAAGCTAATCGATTATGTGGTTTTTGATCGAGTATTATACTATCGAAATGTTATCACTTAATTGCTAATTACTCCAAGCAGGGGTGGACCACTATGATAAAAGAAAGATCAACCGTCTACTATTACTAAGCCTTTTTCTTTCAGAACTTAATTTTTGGCTTTTGGTTACTCACCATACTAAATCAGTGGTAATAACTGTGTGGTTAGTTTTTAAAATTTATATTTATCTGAGGTAATATTAATAGTATTTCGTTATTTATATTGTAGTTAAAATTATAAATCATATAGGTAAAATCTAGAGTAAAATGTGATAGATTGATGGACCATTACACTTGCATAATAATTATTTAAGGAATTGGTACCTCATAAGTTGATAAGTCATAGTAGACCTATTTACAACAATTTCTTTGTTTGTACTTTAAGGCTGGAAAAGCAACAGATCTAAATGACAAAAATATATTTATTTTGTGTTTTGGGTCATTATTGCCGACAGCTATATTTTTCTTATATATTTTCAAATTGATGCAAATTAAAATTGTTTAATATTTTTTATCCTTATATTATTATTTTAATGTTTTTTTGAATGAAAACATGCAGTTTTAACTTCGTGTTTTAAATCGGTATACTTTTTGAAATGCTTCGATATATTATAATCAAATTTTGGATGGAGTATAGTTAATGAGTTATAATACATTTATAATTCAAAACTTATAAGTATTTAAAGTTTAGTTGACCGGAGTGGATCGTGTTGGACCACTGAAAATCGATAACATTAATCAACAGGCGGATTATTTAGTACCAGCTCGGGGGTTGGAATATCATGACGTCGACCCTTTGGGAAATTACATAGTAGCACAGTGACCCAGTCCGCCCCATACTCCAAGAGAAAAAAGTGTATTCGGCTGATAACAATAAATTGTTTACCAATTACGACGGACTGGCTACTGGATAATGAATAAAATCTAAAGTAAAAATGGAAAATATTTTGATCCAGAAATATGTGTATAGTACAGTGGTTTTCAAACTTTTATTGAACGCGGCACACCGTGCTCCACAAAAAATTTTCAAGGCACACAGACCTTTTTTTTTTGCACTAAATAATTAGATGAACAAAATTATTTTGAATTATAATTATATAAGTACATTTAATTAGAAATGAGTGCTTAACGAATGACGGGCTAAACAATTTTTATTCATTTTATTTTTATAATTTTATTCTTGGACGAATAGTTGAACTTTCCGAAAGACCGCGGCACACTCAGTGAATTCTCGAGGCACACCAGTGTGCCGCGGCACCCAGTTTGAAAACCACTGTACTATAGTAGGTACTTAAAAAAAAGTTAGTACTACCTACTTCGTTAAATTGTCAATCATTTGACCAAATAACTTTATTTAGCAACACGGTTTGTTATGTACTTACAGGCACCGCGCTAAGGGGTGGAGTGCATCGGCCTACTCTAAAATTGATCCACCAGCCCACCCGCACTGAAAAATGTAACAGAATGTCATACCTATTAATTATTATGTTGTTTTTATAAAAGTTAAATATTATTTATTTTATCAGTTATTATTTTTAAATATTGGCAATTGTTTTCTACAATGTCTATAAAATATATATTTTTTAAAAAATTAAAACTGAAATTTATAGAAAGGTTGGCAAGTGGGTGTCGTTCTGCTATACAGTAGGTTACAAGTGGGTTAATATTTATAGAAAAAAAAAATTTAGATTTGAAATTGTCCGTAAACAGCTCAAAACAGGTCAAAATATTTTCAAAATTGTATGGTGTATAGAAAATGATAATATAAACATTCAGTGCAATTTTCATGTATCTAAAGTTATTCGTTTTTGAATTACAACAAAATAAGAAAATAGCTACTTGAGAAATCAAATGAATATCCAATGTTGTAAAAAATTGAACTTCGAAAGCTCATACAAATTTAATTTGACTTTCTTGTAGACGTTTTTTTTTTTGATAAAGGTAGAAAAACTTATGATGAATCTTATGTTACATTTTAAAATCTTAGATATAAAAATAAAAAAGGTGGGTAAGTGGATGTCGCTCTGCTGTACAGTAGGTTACAAGTGGGTCACTGTATAATGGATGGTATTAAATTTGAATTCAATGATACAATATCATTGTATAAGAAAAACGATTCTGAGCGAAGACGGTATGTCAGTCTAGGTTTAAGACATATTATATACATATCTATGGTATTAAAAAAAAATTGACCTATAATAAATTCCAAATTAATCATATCACAATATCCACTAGGTACTTATAACACGTTATACATCAATAACAAACCCTGATACTATCATTGATATATAATATAGTGTACTTTAGAAGTTTCAAGTACCCACGAATAGTATTATACACTCACAACAAAATGACTAAAATAGGTATGCTAGGTTTTTTAATATGTAATTTCGTCCCAAATTTGAACTTAAAATGTCTGTAAAAAATAACTGTGCTCATATATTTTTTAGATTTTTTGGTTACAGTATGAACTATTTATGAGAACCTTTGTATTAAATTTGCAATCCTTAGATATAAAAACTGAACATTTTATAATTTATTAATTACAATGATTGATAATTTTCGAGATTTTGATAAATTTTGTCAAAATGCGATCTTTAAATGCTTATAAAAAAAAATTGTGCCTATGTATTTTTAATATTTTTCAATTGCTATGGTAACAATATATCAGGAGTTTTGTATTAATTTTTCATACTTTTTGGCCCAACAGATAAAATTTTATTAATATTTATAGAAAAAAAAAACTAAAAAAATTGAAAACTGAAATGTCCGTAAACGGCTCAAAAAGAGTCAAAATATTTTCAAAATTGTTTGGTGTATAGGAAATGCTAATATAAACATTCAGTGAAATTTTCATTTATCTACAGTAATTCGTTTTTGAATTACAACAAAATAAGGAAATCGCCACATGAGAAATCGAGTGAATCCAATGTTGTTAAAATTTGAATTTCAAACGCTTATTAAAATTTAATTTGACTTTCTTATAGAATTTTTTTTTTGATAAATGTCGGTAATCTTATAAGGAATCTTCTATTACATTTTCATATCTTAGATTTAAAAAGAAAAATTTTTATGAATTTCTAACTCGAAATAATTTGCAAATTTTCGTGATTTTTCCATATTTTGTCATTTTTTGAACTTTAAATGCTTAAAAAAAAAAAACTGTGACTAACGATTTTTAATATTTTTCATCTGTCTTTGAAACAATATTGTAGGAGCCTTGTATTAAATTTTCAAGTATTTTTACTCAACAAATAAATTTTTATTGATATTTATAAAAAAAACTAATAAAATTGGAAACTGAAAATGTCCCTAAACAGTTCAAAATAAATCAAAATATTTTGAAAATGTTATCGTGTATAGAAAATGCAAATATAAACAACCACTGAAAATGTCATGTATCTACGGTTATTTGTTTTAAAGTTACACCAAAAACCAAAATCGATTTTTTGGAAAACCTATTTTGCGTAAAAATTCCGGTTTTTCCTTAATTTTTATGTATTTTTTCCCGGCGCTCTTGAAGACTACTGGGAAATTTAAATTTTGACCTCCCCAATGCACCAACGATATTCACTTTCCAATCGAACAAGATACTGAAGTCGAAAATCGAAGCATTATTTCGACTACTAATCGTGTACACAGACACAAAAAAAAATAAAAAAAAATAAATAAACACACATCATTGTAAAATCAATACATTCATCGTTTCACTCAGAATCTAAAATGTTTATGAATTTCTAACTTAAATTAATTTGAAAATGTTTGTCATTTTTACGTATTTTGTAAATATTTAAACTTTAGAAGCTTATAAAAAAAAAATTGTGACTATTGATTTTTAATATTTTTTATGCGTACTTGCAACAATATATTACGAGCCTTGTATCAATTTTTCAAGCTTCTTTACCCAACAAATACATTTTTATTGACATTCATAGAAAAAAAAAAAACGAAAACAATTTAAATGTCCGTAAACAGTTCAAAACAAATCAACATTTTTTGAAAATGTTATGGTGTATTGAAAACCCCAATATAAAAACATTCAGTCAAAATGTCATGTACTTATGGTCATTTGTTCTAGAGTTACACCAAAAACCAAAATCGTTTTTGTCGAAAACCAATTTTGCGTAAAAATTACATTTTTTCCTTAATTTTTTTTTTTTGTTTTAACCGGTGCTTTTGAAATCTACTAGGAACTTTAAATTTTGACCTCCTAAAAGTACCAACTAGATTCACTTTCCCACAGGAAAAGACACTGAAGTTGAAAATCTAAACATTATTTCGACTACTATTATCGTGTACACAGACACATTAAAATTAAATTAAAAAAAACTCCCACCATTGTAAAATCAATACATTCATCGCTCAGCTCAGAATCTAAAATCTAATTAAATAATAAATTAACACTTTAAGATTTAGCTACAATAACTAATTACTATCAATAGATAAAATCTCAAATGGATATTTTTGCAACATATTATAATCTTTGAGGCTCGGTATTCTCAAAATGTATTATTTACAAAATTGTATTCGAAAAATGTTAGAACCTCTTAAATCCAAATGACCACGTGATATAATTTATAATTGCGAACTTTAAGGTATTCCAAAACAACAGCGAAATAACAGTGGAAACAAAAAAATCGAACACTACCTATACGGTCGAAACTCTGATCGAAAACTGTTTGAGAATACAATATAATTATAATGATATGTGCAGGTTTCGATCATATTTTGATTTGAGAATATATATGAAGATTCATCAGTACACTAGAGGGCCCTCGCTATGACATTGATTTAAGGAGAATCGTTCAGGCAATTTCTAATCACGGGGTATATAATATGTGTTAATCGTAAATGATTATTTGTGTGTGTGTGGCGTCCATGCGGGTCAATTGTAGAGGTACGGAGGGCTCTCGAGAGCACTCGAACGCACATGTCAGTAAGTACCTAATATATTGTGACCATGAAAAAATGTTTATTTTTCACTCAAACATACGATTCTATTCCAACAATACGTCGTAACGATTACCTCGATTTGCATCATTCTGACAAAATATTCTTTTTTTCCACAATATGTATGGAGGGCGATCGATCGAGGCATCTTTTTAAAATTGTATTTAGTTAATAAAATATTATTTGAGTTGAAAATTCTAAATTTTTTTGAATTTTTCACAATTTTTATTGCAATTCAAATTACAAAAATTAAAGATGTGCCCTTGTATATATTATTACGGACAATCCGATTAATTTTTCAGAATGAAAATCGTGATAATTGTCGACACGTATCGTTGGAATTAGAAACAGTGGTTTTTGACAAAAAATTATGTGGTAGTGAGGCCCCTTAAACATAGAGAATAAATAAAATATATAATATGCTAATATTAACTTATCATATTTTATACACAATTCGGTTTATGGTAAGTTACACGATAACCACCTGTTTATAACTTTAGTTTTTTGATTTTTGTTTTTATAGTATAATAATTTCCGTTATACTTTAAAATCCAGTGAATTAAATATAAGTCCAAGATAGTCAACTCAAATTGTGACCACAAGTTTCCGTTTTTACTTAATTTAAGCCCAAAAGGTTGTCTTTAATTTTTCTATAGTCCTATACTGTAATATAGGTACGTATTTATATTTTTCTACACCCAATTGATCCCAATTTTTTTGTGTGCCGATCTTATGACCACCTTAAAATCTTTATGACAATTGTTAATATCGGTACAAATTATATTTAATTATTTATATCTTTGGCTTTTTTTACATAATAATCTAATAATAAGTCTTACTGATTTTGGAGCAAATGATATATTATGATGTAATTTTCACACCTTTGTCATAATATGATCAAATATAGCCAATATAAAAGTTAAAATGAATATAATCTAAATGGTTACTTTTGCATTTCTATAAGTGATTTAACTATGTATACTTAATTTACCTAATTCCTTTTTTTTTAACGTGAAATCAACAAATTATATTTTAAGAAATTAAGTCATTTTGTTGGGTTTCTATTGTTTCTAATTGTAATTGTTTTATATTAATACACAATCGATTTAGTTTTCATATCAACAATTAATATTCCTGGTAGTTTTTGGTGTGAATTGTTTTATTTTTAGTGACTAAAATCTTTAATGAAGTACTATATTAAAATACTATGTAAACACGGTACGCAGTTCCGAGTTTGTTAAAACATAAAGTTTCTAAAAGCTATTGTAATCTATTCTAATATATGTAATAATAAGAAAAATTGTTTGTTTGGTCTGGGTAATCTCTGTAACTACTTAACCGATTTTAAAATTATTTTTACCATCAAAAAACTACACTATTCTAAAGGCTATAATGTATCTCGATAAGTGGCCCTTAATTTTTTTTATTAAAAATTCGAGAGGTTTTTATAGAAATAATAATAATATAATATATTTTATAATTATTGGGTTGCTTTTGGTTACAAATAATAAAATAATCATTATGATTGAATAAACTTTTAAACCTGTAATATATTATATTTGTTCAAAATTAGTGTGACTACTAACCAGTATAACCGGAAGTATAACCACTAATCGCACTGTTATGACTTTATGACTTGTGACTGTCTCAAGAGTCTTTCATTGAAATCAAGCTGGGGTAAATACACTGGAATTTGTCACCGGAAGTTTTGAATCTCTGGGTATTAAATGACGAATTCAACACAAATTCTGCAGAGTAGTAAAGAGTTGGTATTTTGGCAACTCGGGATCAGCTAGTATAGTATAAACTTTATTTTATCTTGATTAAAAGTCTAAAAAAACGCGTATTTACTTTTGACTTAACTCTAAGTAGGTATACCTAACTACATGAGTAGTTTTTACACCAGTAACCCCCCCCCCCTTCCTTCCACCAGTCATGAGCCAAACCTACTCCACGTGCGTATATACATTGTATAGGACTATTATTATTATGACAGCGTACACGACGGTTTACTGCTCGACGATAAGGTCGTGACTCTCGAATATACCTATTTATATTTATTTTTATTTAGCAGGCGAAGGTGTACGGCGATTTTAGTACCTATACTACCTACCTATATAATGATGGTTCCAATAAAAATTATTTACAACAAATTCGTGTGCACGCATAAATAAATAAATCGATAGAATCGAATTGTTCGTGACACGCGCCCGTCCCTATATAATAATATTGTAAAAATATATCATCACGATTATACATTGCCAAAGTTATTCGCAGTTTCGCCAATAAGGGTTAATGCACGCCTGGCGATGACGGTCATCGATATGGGACATAGTCATGGCAGTTGACGAGCTGTGTCCCAATGATAAAAGTAGGGTGGATACACGAGTGATAAAATTTAATAAATGAGTAATAATAATATAGTGACGTACATTTTCGTACAATGTTTTTGTTGTGAACATGTTCAAAAAATTTTAAATTTTGAAACAAACATTTGCTGACAGTTTAAATTATCTAGGGTTATTCGGTTTCAACAAAACAAGAAAAATGCTGGATGAGAAATCATTAATTTACGGGTCGATATCCGCGGAGTCGTGAAAATTCGAATTTCAAATATATACAACAATTAATCATGACTCACCTAAACTTTTTTTCTCGTCAAAGGTAGGAAAGCTTATGAAAAATCTTGTATTCAATTTTCAAATCTGAAATATAAAAAAAAAATTAACACAAAATAATTTTAAAATGTACGTCATTTTGACAAAATTCTACCTTCAGACACATATAAAACTTATATAAAAACTTCCTAGGAGCCTTGTATTAAATTTTAAAGTTTATTGACCGTGTGAAAAATATTATAGATTGACAATATTATAATTAAAAAAGGTGGGCAAGTGGGTGTCGCTCTGCTGTACAGTAGGTTACAAATTCACTGTATAATGGATGATATTAAATTTGAATTCAACGATATATTATCATTGTATAAGAAAAACGATTCTGAGTGGAGACGGTATGTCAGTCTAGGTATAAAACATATTATATACAAATCTATGGTATTAAAATAAAATTGACCTATAATAGGTACCTATAATAAATTCCAAATTAATAATATCACAATATCCATTAGGTATATACTTATAAGTAGGGTTCGGATTTGAAGGCAATATGATCAATAAAAAAAGCATTTAAAATGTAAAAAAAGGCAAAAAAGGCATTTAATTTATATAAAAGGCAATTCATAAATATACTACAAAATAAAATACTGAACATTTTTTAAACACTTTTAAATGCACACATTTTGAGAAAAATACAAATTAAAAATGAGCATGAATACTAAACTACATTAAGTTTATGCTATTTTGTATTAATAGATTAGGTACCTTTTTCTTTAACCAGGTTTGTCCTAAGAATTAGTTAAAAACAATTTTAAATATTAACTTACTTGAGTTATACCAGTTAATTTAATGCAAAATAAACTAGTTGGTATTAAAAAAAAAATTGACTAGCATGTATTTTGATAAGCTGTCTTCAGAAAAACGGCTACGGTTAGGGGTTAAAATATTTTTGTACATCGAAAACGATCTTTCTACGTCCACCGAAGTTTTCGGGGCGTATTTCATACTTAAATAATTATCTAAATTAAGATTGCTACTATTGCGAATAATAAAACCCATTTGTAACAATAATACGCAAGCTGTGTATAAAATTATAAAATCAACTGAAAAATTAAACACAAAATAGGCATTTATAAGTACAAAAGGTAAAAAAAGGCAAAAAGGCATTTATAAGTAAAAAGACAAAAAAAGGCAAAAAAAAAAAGATCCATCCTCTAAGAAATTAAATGAAACACATTTTTGTATAAAAATTATTTTTCTATTATGATTAATAAAAGAAAGGCATTTGCCTTCAAATCCGAACCCTACTTATAAGCGTTATACATCAACAACAAACCGTGATACTATCATAGATATATAATAGTACACTTTAAAAGTTTCAAGTACCCACGAATAATATTATACAATCACAACAAAATAACTAAAATAGTTATTCTAGGTTTTTTAATATGTAATTTTGTCCAAATATGAATTTAAAATGTCTGTAAAAAATAACTGTGCTCATATATTTTTTAGATTTTTTGGCTACAGTATGAACTATTTATGAGAATCTTTTTTTTTAAATTTTCAATCCTCAGCTATAAAAACTGAACATTTTATAATTTATCAATTACGATGATTAATAATTTTCGAGATTTTGAAAAATTCTGTCAAAATTCGATGTTTAAAATTTAAATGCTTATAAAATAAAATTGTGCCTATGTATTTTTAATATTTTTCAACTGATATTGTAACAATATATCAGGAGCCTTGTATTACATTTTTACACTTTTTGGCCCAACAGATAAAACTTTATTGATATTCATAGAAAAAAAAAACAAAAAAAAATGGAAAAATGAAAATATCCGTAAACAGCTCAAAAAGAGTCAAAATATTTTCAAAATTGTATGGTGTATAGGAAATGCTAATATAAACATTCAGTGAAATTTTAATGTATCTATAGTTATTCGTTTATGAATAGGGTTCGGATTTGAAGGCAAATGCCTTTCTTTTATTAATCATAATAGAAAAATAATCTTTATACAAAAATGTGTTTCATTTAATTTCTTAGAGGATGGATCTTTTTTTTTTTTTGCCTTTTTTTGCCTTTTTACTTATAAATGCCTTTTTGCCTTTTTTACCTTTTGTTTATTTTGCATTAAATTAACTGGTATAACTCAAGTAAGTTAATATTTAAAATTGTTTTTAACTAATTCTTAGGACAAACCTGGTTAAAGAAAAAGGTACCTAACCTATTTATACAAAATAGCATAAACTTACCTAATGTAGTTTAGTATTCATGCTCATTTTTAATTTGTATTTTTCTCAAAATGTGTGCATTTAAAAGTGTTTAAAAAATGTTCACTATTTTATTTTGTAGTATATTTATGAATTGCCTTTTTATATAAATTAAATGCCTTTTTTTGCCTTTTTTTACATTTTAAATGCTTTTTTTTATTGATTATATTGACTTCAAATCCGAACCCTATTTATGAATAACAACAAAATAAGGAAATCGCTACATGAGAAATCGAGTGAACATCCAATGTTGTAAAAATTTGAATTTCAAACGCTCATAAAAATTTAACTTGACTGTCCGGTAGAGATTTTTTTATTGATAAAGGTAGACAAACTTATGAGTAATCTTGTATTTCATTTTATAATCTTAGACTTAAAAAGAAAAATTTTTACGAATTCTTAACTCAAAATAATTTGCTAATTTTCGTGAGTTTTCCATATTTTGTCAATTTTTGAACTTTAAATGCTTTAAAAAAAAACTGTGACTAACGATTCTTAATATTTTTCATCTGCCTTGGAAACAATATACTAGGAGCCTTCTATTAAATTTTCAAGTTTTTTTAACCAACAAATACAATTTTATTGATATTTCTAGAAAAAAAACTAAAAAAAAATGAAAAATGAAAATGTCCCTAAACAGTTCAAAATAAATCAAAATATATTGAAAATGTAATTGTGTATAGAAAATGCAAATATAAACAACCAGTGAAAATTTCATGTATCTACTATAATTTTTTTTAAAGTTACACCAAAAATCAAATTCAATTTTTTGAAAAATTGATTTTCCTTAAAAATTCCAGTGTTTCCTTAATTTTTCTTTTGTTTTTCTTGGCGCTTTTGAAAAGTACTGTGAATTTTAAATTTGTAACTCCCCAATGCAACAACGATATTCACTTTCCAATCGAACAAGATACTGAAGTCGAAAATCGAAGCATTATTTCGACTACTTATCGTGTACACAGACACAAAAAAAAATAAAAAAAAATAAATAAACACACATCATTGTAAAATCAATACATTCATCGTTCCACTCAGAATCTAAAATGTAATTATAATTATAATAAATTAATAATTTAATCGAAAATTTCTCACACGGAAAAAAATGATTACTATATAATATTGTAGTTGCAACATTTATAGTTAATACAATTTTGTAGTAAAGATTAATAAACGATTTTAGTAGATATGAAAACAAAATTGTAGGTAGTTAAAATATTATAGTTACTAGAACTATAATTTAGTTGAATCTATTTCCATTAACTATTTAATATTTTAGTTAAAACTTGGTTGAATACAGAATAGTTAATTTTACTATAATTTATAGTAAGCATAAATGAAAAATATTGTTGTTTGTTTTATTTTTAAACGTGATTCCTAATGTGTTGTTTTGTTATCGGGCAAATAGCGATCCGTCCGCTGCAGTCGTCGTTGTCCATTTAAATTTATGATCCTCTGTACCCCAATCTACCATAGTGTATTCGTGTTATTTATATTTCTCACACACACCACAATTATTTATTTCGTCATTTTATACTTCACGTTCACATTTGACTACTTGACTGTTGAATGTTGTCAATGTTGATACTCATAAGTCTGAAGTCATAACTCATACAAACATTGTAACATTGACCTGCCAACCAGTGGCGTATTTACGGGGGGGGGGGTCCATAGGGTCCGACCCCCCCCCTCATTGACTCGTGTCTCGTACATGTTAAATGTTGTGCAGGTTTTACATGATTAAAAAACAAATTTTATCATACGATTTTACGGATTTTATAAACAATTTTCGAAGCAATAGTTATATCAACATTTTCAATAAATATCGTGATTATTTTTATCAGTTGGGTACCGAAAATGGTTGAAAAATACCAAATTAATTTTTTAATTCAAATATTTTGTAGTTTTGTACATTGCCAGTATCTACAACCACTCCAGAGAGATAATTTTCAACCTTTTTAAGGTTGAAAAGCTGTCTAAGATCAACTATGCATGAAGTAGGTACCTAATGTAATTAAGGAAATATTTGTATAAAAGTTATATATAACTATATATTCGATTCTGAGGGATCTATTGGTTCTACAATGGTGTTTATTTTTTTTTCCTGTATACAAAATTTCTTCCAGAAGGATTGCTTCGATTTCAACATGTATAGACATATAGTAACTTATCTTTTAGAAAATTGGATCAAGATAGTACTTTAGAGAGGTCATTTTTCGATTTTCTCGATAGTTATTTAATGCCACTGTAAAAACCACCAAAAAATTACGAAAAACCGCTAAAAATGGTATTTTAATTTCTAACACTTTGTCTATCACCATAGAAAAAAATAAAAGTATTTCATTATTAATTCAACTTACAGGCTATAATAAATAATAACAATATAAAATATCCAGACTGACAAAACGTCTTCGCTCAGAATCGTTTTTCTTATACAATGCTATTATGATATTATATCATTGAGATCAAGTTTAATACAATCCATTATACATTGGCCCACTTGTAACCTACTGTACAGCAGCAGAGTGACATCCACTTACCCGCTTTTTTTAAAATTTGTTTTGTACATATTGTTTAATAATTAAAAACTCGACAATTTTATATCGTCTTATAAATATGGTATATTTTATTTAATAAAGAGTAAATGGGTGGTGTGGGGGGCTTCGTCCCCCGTGGCTCTGTGTTCTGAAAATTATCTGGACCCTCCCCATGACAAATTCCTAAGTACGCCACTGCTGCCAACTGTACCGGGGATTGAGGAAGTTTGAAGATTCTGTCCCTGAGGTAAGTCTAATTAATTTATTTTTGATCATTAGTTAGGTACCTGCTACCAGCTATAAGTATGTAAATTAAAATATCAACAGTACTTAGTCGGATAATCTATACAGCTTTAGCATAATATTATTAATATCTACTGTCGATTTTAATATTGCTGCAGTATAAAATAGTATAACATAGGTATACCTATTAATATTAATCTATTAAATTTTATATTAAATTTTAATTTTGCAGTGTTAATTATGTATTAATTTTATTAGAATTTTTATGATAGACAAAAAGTAAAATGTATAATACAGCACTAATATGCAGTACAAAATAGTAATTTTTTAAATTGTAATTTAATTTTTAACCATTAATGGATTGCAAACCAAGTAAATAATATTTTAATATGCTAATTCTTAGCAATGTAAAATATTTTATGTATAAACATACATATACCTAATCTTTTTTGTGATCTGCACCTTTTTGGACGTTAGGTGTATATTTGTATGATTTTTTTGTTAAAATATGCACACCTTGCACTAACGTTGGAATATGCAAAAGTAGGTATTCGTTATACAATTTTTATATTGAATTAATCAAATAATGATTTATGGACAATCAAATGCATACAATGTTGAAAATAATAACATACATTTTATGCAGAATCCTGTCTTTAGTTATAACATTCATAGCCGTCACACATACTGGTTAGGTTTCTGTAATATATACTTATTACTCCAAGCTAGTAGGTAATTATACTAAAAAGATTTATTTTTATAATTGCATTAGCTACATTTTAGTAAATTACATGTTTAACTTCACTTAACTTAAGTATAATAAAAATCAAGGCTGGGCGCATTAACGAGTTAAAAATTAAAATTAAGTTAAAACGTCAAGTTGATATTAACTAATTTGAGTAACCCGTTACTTTTTTTTAAACTAACTTTTAACATATTTAACGTGGTAACTTAGTTAGGTAATTGTATACAGATTTATTAAAATCAGTTTAAATTTAAAATTGTATACAACCCATTAATTTATAACTTTGTTGGCTTGTGGGAACTATTAGATATCACAGAGGTCAGAGGGTCTCTATGCATCATATTAACTTAACGAGTTAAAAAAAATCGTTAATTTACCCAGCCTTGTCAATTATAATATTCATATTGTAGCAATGTAGTTGGATAATTTCATATAAAACACTGATGTCCAAAGTCCAAATTATCATAGGACTTACTGTAATAGTATACTTTTTGAATTATGGATTCATACACTCAAGATATTATAATGAAACAATGGGGTTTTTCAACTGAAATAATAACAATATTTAAAGGTATGTGTATGGCACTATAATACTATTATTATAATTTATAATGTAGCCATGTAGTTATGTTATTTAATTGAAGTTCTTTAATTGTAGGTATAGTTATTATGAGTTAAAGGATTGCATTATAAAATATATCCATTGTAGGTATATGTAACTTGTAAGAACACCACATAAATATTATTTTTGCCATATTTATTTAATTTGTACAATCTGTACTCAAAAATTGTCTATTCAAAGCTGCAAACTAATTTTATACATTTTTTAGATCAAGAAATAGATCAAGTAGCAATATCGAATCTTACTGAGACCATGATAATAGAGTTGTTGCCTAAAATTGGTCAACGATCTAGATTTTTAAAACATTTAGAAAATTTAAAAATACAAAAAGTAGGAAAAATAATTTAACATTTCAAAACTTTCATGTTCATCATAGATAATATATCATTTTTTTATTGTTATACTTGTAGAATGTTTCTGTTGATTCTAAAAAGAAACTTTATGTAATTGACTGGGATAATTTAGACATAGAGTTAGCTCTGATGGATAGCTTTGAAGATAATATTAATTCTACAGATAACATAATATGTGATACAATATCTGACAATTGTAATACTGCAGTCCAAGAATTCCAAGATCATTGTGGTAACCCCCTCAGAATTTAAATCATTTTATTAATACAATTTATACATTATGCTATATAGTATTACCAATAGAATTATATTCAATACTTACTATATGGTATAGGTATTGACATATTGTTTTCTTGATTTTACTTTTACTTGTCTCAAGTTAAAACCAAACGCTACTCAATATTATAAAATTGTAAATACCTTTATTTTAATATATGTTTATGAAGTTCCAACTGCGGAATGCTCCTATACAACTACTGTAAACAATGATAATTCTTTGGCGCAACAGATAAATACTATTTTATCCAAATACCAAGATGGAGAATTTCATGCATGCCCATAAATGGCTAAAAAAATCGAAATATTTCCATTATCTTACCATGTAAGGAACGTACTATACGTTTGAGAGTTGGACCAAAAAACTAAATCACTTTTCCACCAGAAAAGATGGTAAAGTAGAAAATCTAAGCATTATTATTACCACAAAACTTGATACATGGAAAACACACATCATCATTGTTTATTTAATTATTTTATTTGGGCCATATTTTTCACTATAATTTAATTATTACTATATTTAGGAAGTGATGTATATTTTTGCGAAAAATTTCAAAAAATTGAAAATTATGAAAAACTTATAATTTTTCATACCAAATTCGTAGGTATCAAATAAATCCCTTGATAGTATATTGTTATAGTATATACTATATTTAACCTACATAATTATATTTAAACTTGTGCAGTGTGCACTTGTATATTCCTATTACCCATTTCCCATTTAAATATTATACTATTAAACATAAAATAGGAAATCCAATTAACAAATAAATTGATCTCAGTAATTAATGTGCATTTTTATGTATTGTTAAAAAATTTGTATTTTTACTTCAGTATACATATTATATGTTGAGCTTTCCTACATCTATTGATTTGTTCGTTTTTCTATATTTAATGTTTGAGTTATCTCCACAATTTTACACATATGGCTTTTTATGAGTAGTTATATTAGTTGTTACAATTTACATCGTTAACACATGACCATATCTCGCAATAAGCCGGAACTATTTATAATTGATAAATACTTTTTATTTATCATGTAGGTGCCTACATATTTCAATTTTAGTTAATATTTACAGTCGTTGGATTTCTAATTAAATAATAAACATTCAACTAGCACACACCAATCGTACAACCTTGAAAATTAAATATGTTAACAAAAATACATTAAAAACTAAAAGTATCCAAGACTTTAAAGAAAGTCAATTCAATAAAAAATGAAATTGTTCATGATTACGCATCTCTAGTTGTGTCCCAACTGATTTATTAAGTTTTCTCACATATTGTGTGCTGGTGCATTCAAATCGATATTATTTGCAATGTGATTTTTACATTGAAATTAAAACTACTGTACATAATCTAAGAAGATGCCATTTTTACGATCTGGAGTTACCAAGGGGATTGGAAGCAGCGTATCATTTTCACGTCTTAGACCTAAAAGCCTGACAAAATTATGCACATTTAAAACAATCAGATTTCCATTCTGTAAAAGAATCGACCTTTTTTCTAGGTTATTGTGGAAATCGATTTTTGATATTTCTTTACAAATTGTCCTCAAATCTTAGTTTAGTTTTTAAATGCTTAGATTTACTTTACAGTGTCTTTTTTGAGAAAGTCAAACAGTTATTCTAAAATCAACTTGCACAATAACCTAGAAAAAAGGTTGATCAACTCAAATGTTTTTACAGAATAGAAATCCGATGATTTTGAGTCGACGTATTTTTGTCAGTCTTTTAGGTCTAGATTGACTAAAATTAGTGTCTCGCTGGAACAAAATATTATATTATTTCATCAAATTACTACGTACATGCGCTTGTGAATCGCTAGTCGTTTCCTGGAAATTATAATGAATACAACAAAGTTGTTGAATATTTGGGTAGTAGTGGTGGACACAAATGCTTACTTACTACTCACACAACAGCACTACGCGACTTGAACTGATAAACTAATTGCCTATCGTTTATTCCTTAGAGACAGAGCGCTTACAGCCAGCCTAAGACAGTATCATATTATTATTTAAATTTGTGTAATACTCATTATTAAAACTATTTGAGTACTTAATTATTTTTACTTTTTATTAAAATGAATTAGGTTAACTATTTTACTGTAACAACGCGATGATTGTTATAAATCTACTGTACCGGACACCCTTTTTTTTTTTTTCAAAATAAGTGGTTTTTATTCTGAGTGGAATAATCGTTCTCCCCTTTGACCTTTTTTTTTAGCTTTTTAGATTCTGAGTGGAACGATGGATGTATTGATTTTACAATGATGTGTGTTTTTGTTTTTCATTTTTGTGTCTGTGTACACGATAAGTAGTCGAAATAATGCTTCGATTTTCAACTTCAGCATGTTGTTCGATTGGAAAATGAATATCGTTGGTGCATTAGGTGGTCAAAGTAATTTTCAAAAGTAACAAGAAAACAAAAAAAAAAAAAAAAATTAAGAAAAAACATTAATTTTTACGCAAAATCGAATTTGGTTTTTGGTGTAACTTTAAAACAAACGACTGTAGATACATGAAAATTTCACTGTTTGTTTATATTTGCATTTTCTATACACGATAACATTTTCAAAATATTTTGATTTATTTTGAGCTGTTTACGGACAATTTCATATTTCAATTTTTTTTCCATGATTGATATTCGTAGAAATAAAAACTGTATTAAAAAAATGACTGCATCTGTTGGGCCAAAAAGTGTAAAAATTTGATACAAGGCTCCTGATATATTGTTACAATAGTAGTTGAAAAATATTAAAAATACATAGGCACAGTTTTTTTAGAAGCATTTAAAGATCGGATTTTGACAAAATTTATCAATTTTAAAAATGAATAATTATTTTGTAGTTAAAAATGAATACAATGTTCAACTTTTATATCTAAGGATTGAAATTTTATAACAATATTCCATGTAAGTAGTTAATTCTGTTACCAAAAAATCTAAAAAATACATAACCACAGTTAATTTTTAAAGTCATTTTAAGTTCGTATTTGGACGAAATTACATTTTAAAAAATCTAGAATAATTACTTTAGTTATTTTGTTGTGATTCAGTGATTGTATAATATTATTCGTGAGTACTTGAAACTTCTAAAGTATACTATTATATATCTATTTTAGTATCACGGTTTGTTGTTGATGTATAACAAGTTGTAAGTACCTATTATGATATGATTAATTTGGAATTTATTACAGGTACAATTTTTTTTTCAGTATACCTACCATATAGATAAGTAGGTATCTAATATGTCTTATACCTAGACTGACATATCGTCTCCGCTCAGAATCGTTTTTTTATACAATGTATCATTGAATTCAAATTTAATACCATCCATTATACGAGATGGGGGCACATCTTCCAAATTCATTAATTCATTTCAGTGGAATTAACCTCAAAATTTTTTTTTATCAGGATGTATACGAACAATTGATACTATCAATTCTATCAATCCTATCACATTTTATTCGAAAAAAAAACCGGGAAAAAAAGACCTGAAATAAAATCCTCGAAAAATATTATAATTAAATCTATTATCTATTTAGTCATGAACAATGAACTTTAACTAGAATATGTACGTACGTATTAATATAATAAGCCATTGATTTCTATATAGTACCAAATATTTTGTATGCTTACAACTTCCAGTTCCATTCAGGAGATTGAAAAGGCGTTTGTGGAGTAAGTATGTCTAATAATTTCTATACAAATAATTATTAATTACGTTTTTGCATCATAATCATTTCTTTTATTACAATTTATAATTACGATCTTACAGGGCAATTCAGGTGGTCCAATTCATATAAAACACAATCATTACAAGTGAATGGATAAATTTATTTAAAAATAAGAATAACAACATTTAGAGAGACGTTAATCACAAATTAAATTAAGCTGTTAAGACCAGAGCAGCATCAGCTACTCACAATCTAAACTACTGTACAATTTATACTATAGAAATATACATTATTTAAATTTACTGTTCAAATTGTCTACCGCTTATTTTAAAATCACCATCCTTTGGACTGACTACAATATTATTGGAAAATTATAAGTTATAACCAACAACTTTCCAAACTGTGTTTATTTATTTATTAACAAATTGTGTTTAAAATTTCCATGTGTATTTTTATATAGGTATTGTCAAAATGAAATACCTATGTCCTATAATTATTATAACCAACAACTTTCCAAACTGTGTTTATTTATTTATTGACAAATTGTGTTTAGAATTTCCATGTGTATTTTTATATAGGCATTGAGAAAATGAGATACCTATGTCCTATAATTATAAAACCTGATCTTGGAAGGAATTTCTGGATCCTACTATTATTATATGTTCAATAACCATTAAGATTACACTATTATCCCAATTCCCAGTCACCATTGTGTCACCTTATAGTAGTGAGTAACATAATATATTGAATAAAACAAGGTAACATATAATTCTTTAAAGTATCTCCACTGCTCAATACGACAACACGTACCAGTGTTTATCTAAAAGATTGTTTAATTATAATAAAAACTATGGAGAATTGCAATGAAGATGTGTTAAATGACCATACTTATGCAGATATTGGTCAAATTGCAGTAGACAGACACATAGTTGATCACAATTATTATATAGCAAGTAAAAATAATTAAATTTTCATTTCTAAATACTAAAGGCTGGGCATTAACAAGTTAAAATTAAGTCGAACGTTAAGTTAATTAACTCATTATTGTTTTTTTCAAATTAACTTTAACCTAATAAATAACTTTTTTTAAGATTAACGTGTTAACATCAAGTTAATTTTATTCAAAAGTATCTAAATTAAGTTAATTTCCATCTAAAAAATAATGCAAACTTTTGATTGAGGTTTTTAGTATATACATATAATATCAGTAACAGACAGTAAATGAGTTTTAGATTAAAATCCAAATTGCACTTTTTTTATTAAAATAAATAGTTAGGGTACTACTTAAATTAAATTTTTTTAGTTGAAGATAATAGTTCAGATTCAGAGTTGGATGAAGGTAATTTACAAATATAATTTAACTTGCTACAATATACTTTAAATAAATATAATATAATTTAGTAATTGAAGAACATGATGAAAATGATGAAAATGATGAAAATGAAGAACCTATAGATAATTATGAAGCTGGTAATTTATATTTATATTTTATGAAAATAATTGTTATAATTATTAATATTTATTTAGTCATTGATATTTAATTTTAATTAATTTTTTTCATTTTAGAAAACTTACAACACAATCGCACTTACACAATCATACCAGGAGTACACAATAACTCCAAAATATACATTGACAATTTTAACTATAAATATTATAAGAAAAGTGTTGTAAGGAATAAAATGTTAGTATATTGAACTTATCCTTTATATTTTAATAGTTATACTTAGATTCTGTCATAAGGTACTTGATTTGTGAAAAACAAAGAACAAAAAAAGCAGAACAATATTGTGCAGCAACCGCCATAGTTAACATTAATGATCAAGGGAATCATTTAGATCTTCAGCCTGGTGGACACAACCATGGATCTGTTGAGGTTGACATGGATATGCCATTCTTGAGGCAAGCAGTAGGAAAACGCTCAATAGCAATAGGCGCTATGTCTCTGCCAATCAGGCAAATCTATAATGAAGAAATCATTAGGTAAAGAAACTTATATAATAGTCATAGGCGTAACTAGGGGGGACTTGGCTAGAAGTTTTGATAGAAGAATTCTATCAATCACTATTACAAAAAAATATATATGGAATGCTTAAAACTATATGGTTTGGGGGGTGTGGGGGGAGAGTCCCCCACTTAATTTATTTATTATAAAAATAGGACTGAAGGCCCCCCCTAACTTTGAGGTCTGGTTAAGCCTATGATAATAGTCACTAATAGTAGATAATTACCTTATACGTTTATAATTTTTAGTCATCCTCGTGGAAGTTGGGGATATACATTCCAACAAGCTCAGCTGAGGAGCAAAAGAATGCGGAACCGTCGAAGACCAAAAATTCCAGAGACAATTCAAGAATTGGTGAATCTATTGAATATGCAAGAACACAACCATTATTCCACAACTCTACAGGAACCACCATCAACATTTTTTCAACAGGCGTTAATTTTAGAAGGTGTATTTGTAGGAGTTATATTTGCCAATATTCAGTTTATCCACAGGTTTAGCGAGGAACTCCAAGCTGTCAAGTCTGCAGGATGTGATGGCACCTTTAAAACAGTTCCAAGTACACCTAAACAATTGAGAAGAGGTTCTTTAATGACGTTCCATGTTGTGTACAAAAATGTTGTAAGTTTACAAAAGTGGGCATTTACAATTTAAAAATTTAAGTTACTTTTTTTTTTAGAAGTAACTATTAACTTTAAACTTAAATGATTTAACCCTTACTTTTTAGTCTTTCCCGATGGTGTATGCACTTTTGACCAGTGCCACAGAAGAGACTTATACAGCATTTTTTCAAATAGTCCGTCATTTACTACCATTAAATTATGGTAATTTAACAATTATTACCGATTTCGAGCGTGGATTGATGAATGCAGTTACAACAGTGTTTCCTGAAAGTCGGTTACAATGCTGCTGGTTCCATTTTTGCCAAGTGAAGAATACAATTTAACATTTAAGTAATTTCATATGCTTATAACACCTATATAATTACATGTTTCAGTCAATTGTACGATACTGCCGCCGAAAAAATAATTTGGTATATGACCTTATCAAGACCAATGTTATAGCTGCTAATGTGTTGCGCATGGTAATGTATTAAATTATATTACCTATTTTTAAAATGCAAGTTTTAACAAACACCCATACTTTAGATATTAGCACTGGCCCATCTACCAGCTTCCAGAGGTCATGCAGATTGCCAACAATTTTGTATTGAAGATGGCTTTAGAGAAATTGTAGCCTATATCCAGCAGTATCCAGACGTGTACAATCGCATGCAAACATTTTTATTTGAGTATGTTTACTCAAATACATAACTAATGATTCAGTTAGACATGAAGTTGATATAAATCTGAAAAAAAAAGATATAAGCATTAATATCATACATTAATATTAATGCATAATAATGAAAAATACATACATAAATTTATAGTATTATTTTAGTTTTTTTTTTAACTACTAATATTAATTAATAGATACATACAAAATTTTTGGCTGAATCAAGTTGGACCAGCTTTTATTAGTGTCTTTGGTAGTGAAATAAGGACTAATAATTATTTGGAGTCCTTTCATAGCCAGTTGTTAAGGTTTTTTGGAAATCACCCAAATATCTGGGACTTTTTACGTAAGAATCTTTAAAGTATTGTTATTTCTATACAAATTAGTTAAATTAAATTAATTACACTTTATTATTTATAGAGAAACTAAGAATATTAGAAAATCAATTCTTTGTAGAATTTATACAAGCCAGCAAAAACTTAACAGTACTTATTTTGTTTTTAAAATATTTTAACACTATATAAATTATCAATATATATTATATACATACCTTATCATTATATATTATTTTATGTTTAGATCCGAGATCAAACTTCTAGAAGTGAACGGGCTACCAATACTCATATTTTGAAAAGAGCTATTGAGCAGCTTAATGAACATGGCAACATTATTAGATGTCTTACACAAATGGGCCATGCTAATGATGGGTATCTGAGACGTCAGATTGGTCCTATTCCAGCAGATTAATATTTAAATTTTATTTATTTTTTTAAAATGATGAACAATATTTTTGTGATTTATAGACGATAACTATTTTATATGTGGAATAATTACATTTATTTTAATTTTTTATAGTATAAACATCTATAGTTTTAGTTGACTATGACTAAAACACGTGTCACGAATTTAATCAATGTTAATATGTTATGTAATAATAAGTTATAACATAAACATAATGCTTATTGTTTAATATCATTGATTATAAATACTAGTATTTTCCATATTTTATAATATTTTCAATCTATTAATATTATAATATAATATCAATATTAAAATATATAATAGCCGCGTTGGTACAACTGAATCATTTTATTTATTGTTTTTTGATGTTGGCAATAATGTTCTTCCAACATGTTATCAATAATATTACATTTTGGAAGAAGTGTTCTACGCCCTCCATTATACAGTGACCCATTTGTAACCTACTGCACAGCAGAGTACCTTTTTTATGCTGAATTCAAAAGTGTTGGAAACAATTTCCGGAAACTTACCGTTCAAAAGTTATGGCTAAGGACCCGAATTATATTCTTTTAAAATATAGTCAAAATAAGATGCTAATATGCTCTTAAAATGTTGAAAATATTCTTCCAATATTCTTTATAAATCATAATAAAGTACGCAAAAAATATGCATTAATATTCAAAATTTTTATTTATTAGTTATTGTAAGTGTTCGCGGTTTGTGATGATCCACAAAAACGTAAATAATAATTGCTCAAGTGTTTAAATGAGACAATATTTACATCAACGGTTGTTTTATAAAACTGTGTTAATAATACATATAATATAGACATATTATGACGTATATTATTATCAGGGCTCATAACTTCTAGCATTTGCATATTTTTTTTTTTTTGAGACGTCCTAGAGATAAGAGATGTATTTAGTGTGAGCTATAAATTTGTTTCAGATAACCAAGAAGTTAAATACGAAATTTTATGTTGCATAATATTGCATATTTCGAAATTTAAGTGCTGTTTTGCTTTTTCTATTTTTTTTTTTCAATTATTGTCCCATTATTTTTGCATGATATTTATTATTTTTTTTTTCAGTTCCGTAAATAGTTTTTTTTTTTTTAATAATAACAAATTTTTCTTCTTGTAATATTATATAACTTTGAAAACTTGTACAAACATCTCATTATTCAATGTAACTTTCAAGGTAAATATATGTTTAACATTATCTAAAAAATATATAATTATAGCTAATAAATCATAATTTTTATTAATTTATCATAATAATTTTTTTCAACAGAACAATCGCAGAATAAATGAGTCCATGATACAATAAACAATAATTCAGTAATATTATTCCAATTTTTTTTTTTTTATAATAAAACCATAAAAATGTTTTTATACAAATATTTTTTTTCGCATATTTTAGTATTTTAGATTCTGAGTGGAACGATACAGTAGGAACCTACCTAATGAATTATTATCATTATTAATAGTAATATTATCTATTTAAATATTTAATAATTATAGTGTTGTACAGTGAGACGGATCGCCGTTTTAATATAATATAGGTAGGTACCTACTGTAAGTTAATTTAATTCATTTACATAATATATAATAATAATGTACATACATACATATATGCATATTACCTATTACTATTATTATTGGATCTATTATTATCTATTTAGATATTTTATTTAACAATTATGTAATAACTAATTATCATTTATACAATATAATAATTATAAATATCGAAACGATTGCTGGTTGTACTTAGGTACCTACATCAGTTATGCTATAGTTACCATAAACTGATAATTACTGTCGTGCCTTTAGAATTATAAAATCAACTAACATGAATAAAATAAATAAAAAAAGTACCTACCTAGGTCAGAGGTTCACAAACATTTTTCGAGTACCTCTTGAGTATGTTATCAATCAGTCACGTACTCACGTCGGTTGAAAATAGATTAAAAATAATTAAAAATAGAACCATACAAGCTTTACATTGTTAAATACATTTATTTTAAATAAAGAGGCAGTAAAATACTACGATAAAATTATTATTTATTTATTAATACAAATTTATTTGTGTTTTTAAATTACTATATGAATGAAATAACAATTTTTCAATGAGAACCATAGATTTGATATTAGTGATGAAATATCTGGTTCAGTAGTACCTACTTAATTTTAAGCGTAAATTTGGTTCAAAATTCAGTTTATTTCTTCAAACGTTGTCTTAAGCATATTACAATGGTGTTTTATGTTTTTTTATGAGATCATCTTCCTGCACTTGAAGTTCGTGTTCTGTCACGAATTGTTCCGAATTGGAAAAAGACTGTTGGTTTTCATTCGCAATATCATTACTTATCATTTCAATTATCTTAATAAATGCCTTAATTTTGTCGTTCATTGAAAATGTGTTTATTGAATAATTACCTTGTAAACTTAAATTTAGTACATCGAGGCGATTGAAAATATCTGATAAGTAGCCAATGTTGTTATCTACAGGTTATCTGTCAATTTATTACCGAGTTCAAAATGAGTCTTTCCTAGGAATAACTGAACCTGAGAATGTAGTGTAAATAACCTGCTAAACATTTTTCCTCGAGAGAACCATCTCACTTCCGTATGTAAAAGCAATTGAATGTGATCACATCCCATTTCAGAACACAGTTTTGTAAATAAATGAGATTGTAGAGCCCGAGATTTAATAAAAATGACTTCCTTTATGGCTTCCTGGAGTACAAGTTTAAATTGTTCTGGCATACACTTTACTACTAAAGCTTCCCTGTGGATGCTGCAATGTATGAAAGTGCAATTATCCGTAATCAATTTTATTTTAGTCGCAACAAACTTCCGTGTTTACCTACCTGTCATAACTCGAGCACCGTCAAAACCGAAGCCAACACACTTTTTCCAGTTTAATCCATTTTCAACAAAAAAGTGGTTCAACTTTTTAAATATTTCGACAGCGGCATTGTAAAATCATTGCTACGCTTAGAATCTAATATTTATTTTTAATCTGCCGTTCTACCACCGTGTGTAGCCTTTCGCGTACCATTAGTGGTACGCGTAGGTACCACCGTTTGAGAACCGCTGACCTAGGTAAATAAAATAAAAAATATCAAACAAATAAATTATTTTTTGTACCACGAACTTGAACCTAAAATTCTATCAGTTTATGCAAGTTCTTGCTGCGAGATTGACCGATTTCAGAAAAGCCCAGATATTACTTAAAAACGAAACTCGAGTAACCGGAAAAAAACTGAGTGGCACAATCCGCGTGTGACCTGAAAAACCCAAGTGGCACAATTTAGTATTTGAGACACATCTCTTTGTGTTTTGGTTCTTATCGTCTATATAAGAATTTATATTCAGGACGAGATTCTTTTAAATTATTATATTGCTCCTAGTATATGACTACGGAACCTCTCGTCTTATGGCACTCCAAATCTTTAAGTCAATTACATAAATTATATTAAATTCAAAATAATTTACTCAGGTTCCTTTCATTTAAATCGAAAGAATTCAACCATCAGTATATACAGATTTCAAAGGATTTTATAATCTACCAAAACTTAAAGTTGTAAAAATGAATTAAAATTCCTATTTAAATTATTCAAAAACACAATCGACTGCCCTGAATTATTAGAACCTATTAATTTTAAAATAAATATAATAAGATCACGCAAAAAACCTTTGTTCTATTTTAAAAACATTACAAAAAATTACCAATTAAACTCTACGTGTAATGTCTTAAGAGGATGTCGGCGCAATATTAGTTTTCTTTCTTCGACCCAAGCGCAAAATAGATAAAACACTTTCACTCAAAAATCAAAATAATTTTTTTAAACTTTTTTTGAGTGCACTAAACTATTACAATAATTATATAAGATAATATGTTTGAGGGTTTGACATACCAACCTATAGATTTTATATTTTATTATTTGACTTTGTATTCGAGTTTCAAAATAAAATTTTCTTTGTAAATTGAAATGGTTTTGTGACAATACTTAGAATAAACCGATCTGTCATGCCCTAAAAATATTTTTTCGTTTAACGGACGATTTAGTTTGATATAAATAGACAAGTGGATAATATAAAATATAAATATAAGACGAGAAAAATATTTTAACATAATATTATATATTATTATTGTGTATTTACTACACAATAAAAAGAAGAAATATAAGTTTAATAGTAGGTAGATATATAAGAAAACAAATAAATAATTACTTAAGGAGAGAATAAAAAAACAAAAATCTATATGATTCATTGTATTTCCGGAAGACATTAATAAGATATTCGAGGGACTGCAAGAAGTGCTTTGGGAATAGGGCGGTATATTAAATCAGTCTTTTTTCCGAGTACTATGGTTATTTATTTTAAAATGAATGTGGCTGTAACTGGTGTAGAATAATACATTTCATTATTAAGTAGTTTGGACAATAAAGGCGTATACGATTTTTTTCGACTGTATTTTAAAGATTTTAAATTTCAAAAAAATTAAGTAAATTTAACTTTTAAGCCTCTGGTTTCCATATGATAAGTCTATTTCCAAACCAATTAGAGGACTAATAGTACTTAGCCATGCCATTAGGGGATTGAACCTGAACAAATAAACATGGTATTAATAATTAATTATAGTCATAAATTAATAAATAAAGTATAATACAAAATAATAATATACACATCGATTTGTAGAAATGTAACAGGGGCATACCTAAATGATAAAATGTATATTTCTTAACAATCATTTCTTAATTTAAAAACCTTCAACTTACTCATAACTATTTTTTGAAGAAAAACCTAACATTTCCAAAACATGAGTATTCTTACAAGGGTGTAATCTAAACAATGGTGTATTAGAAAATGTATGCATCTAAAACAGTAATAATTTGATTATTGCACAAGTTTTGATTTCAAGTGAATTTCTAATTAAATTAAAACCTATTGAGTTATGGCATTCTGCTTGTCATGGACTATATTTTGTTTGAAAAAAGACCACACATGTTCTAATGAAAGTAACTTTCCCTCTAAATATGAAATTAAATTATTTCTATCCATCCGATTGTAATTTGATAAATATTTAATAAATTACCAGTATACCACATATTAAAGAACACATCTGGACACGAATAACTTGGACGAAATAACTTGTACAATATGTGATATTCACAAACAATTGGAATTTTGTTTTCCTTAAGAGAATCTAAAAATAAAATTCTTTAATTACAATATCTATTTATTTATTATTTTAATATTTTAAGAGAATGTCGGCGCACTATTTGTTTTGTCTCTCTGGCCCACGCGCAACATAGACAAAACGCATTAACACAGAATTATTTTTGCTATGTTTTTAAGTAATTTTAGAGTAAAATCACCCATTACAAAAAACATAAAGAATAATATTTTTGAGGGAATGACATATCGATTTGTCTAAATATTGTATCCATACAATTTAAACATAACTTAAATGTACAACATTTTTTGTCTATTTTTAAAGTCGAATACGAAGTCAAATAACAATAAAATATAACATCGATATGTCATTCCCTAAAAAATATTATTCTCTATATTTTTTGTAATGGGTGATTTTACTCTAAGATAACATAATAACATAGAAAAAATGATTCTGAATTAATGCGTTTTGTCTATGTTGCGCGTGGGCCAGAGAGAGAAAACAAATAGTGTGCTAACATCCACTTAAATTTTATTCAGAGATGGCCACCATTAGGCTACCTTATAAAATGGCAAATAAAAATATCTAAGGTGTATGAAAAATTCTATTCAAATAAATATGATTTAATAGTAGTGACTAGTGATAATATACAATATACATACAAAACAGTTATATTTTATTTAAAAAAGTAATATTGCTCAAAACAGAAAAATAAATTTGGTTAGAACTAAAGATTTTTCAAAAATGAGTATAATATATACACTTCTTATTATCAATACAAATATGGATACCAAGTTAAAAAAAATGTATCCAGTTGCAATTCAATTATACATTATTGACAACTAATATAATGTGTAACAGATATTAGTAAGACTAATATTGTAACAACATATTGTTATTTTCAGAAATGGGGTAGGATAGAATATCAAATCGAGATTTTAATTATGCAATGTATAATATGTCATATTATAACTAGTGAAACTTAAATAAATATTCCGATAACAATATTATCATTGTGACATTGTCGAGAGTAAAAGTCGATAAACTAATCTGAGTGGATAGATTTCAATTGCAGATTTATATTTTTGTTGTATCTCCTTTTTTACTAGATAATTAATAAAATGTACATTCTACAAAAAAAATATTAGACAAAGTAATTATTTATGTAATATTAAATGTTTTAGGTATAACAGGTTGTGATTAAATTGTGTCTAGAAAACGGTTGTTTTGTTGAATTCGTTTAGGAATTATTATGGTAAAAAAATAACGTAAATTTTTTTACCATTGGACATTGGTGTTGACTTAAAGTATCCAACCGTCATCTATCGAGTAGGTACGAATGATTTTTTTTAATCTGTAGAGTACTCGACAAATTGTTGGTATGACATGCTCATGATTTGTGTATCTACAACAATAACAATATAAGAGGAATACGCCAATTCAATAAGTTTTGTAGAAAACTGCGATTCAGACTTAAATCATATTATACGCGCTCGTTCAATACTTTTCGAGAAAACTAAATAAGGTCTGTCGTCGATAAGTTATACAACGCATTATGACAATTTGTGAGGTACGAATGTATAACGTACGAAATCTAATTCCAAGAATAAAAATGCATGATGAATCTTAAAAAATAAATATTAATTAAAATACCTACATCGAAATATTTGAAAAATCGAAACCCCGGTGTCACACGAGCGCTTCATCGTAGTAAGGCATTTGGCTGGCTTATCAAATAATAACGTTATCATAGAATTAAACAAAATATAATATATATATGTAAAATAAATTCAGAATTTTCTAATTTTCTAATGTTGATACTAATTTAATAAAATATATTATAAATAAATATAATAATTTTCAGTTTCTCTAGACCAAAATTTGCATGTAACACTTGACCAAATTATGTTATTTTTGGTACCTATATGCAGTACCAGATTACCAGAACTAGGGGGGGGGTGACCCGGGGCCCATGCCACGGACAATAATCATAGAGTGGTGCAAATTTCAAATTTTAAACTCATAATTTTATATTACATATTAATTGACACATGAATTTTTAGATTATGGGTAGAATGATGAATGTTATTATTTTACAATGATGTGTGTTTTTTTTTTAAATTTTTAAATTTTTTTTTTGTGTCTGTGTACACGATAAGTAGTCGAAATAATGCTTCGATTTTCAACTTCAATATCTTGTTCGATTGGAAATTGAATATCGTTGGTGCACTGGGTAGGTCAACATTTAAAATTCACAGTAATTTTCAAAAGCGCCAAGAAAAACAAAAAAAAAATTAAGGAAAAACGAGAAATTTTACGGAAAATCGATTTTTCACAAAAATGAATTTGGTTTTTTGTGTAACTTTAAAACAAATGACAGTAGATACATGCCATTTTCACTGATTATTTATATTTGCATTTTCTATTTACGATAACATTTAAAAAATATTTTGATTTATTTTGAACTGTTTAGGGACATTTTAATTTTCCATTTTTTTTTAGTTTTTTTTTCTAAAAATATCAAAAAAATTGTATTTGTTGGTTAAAATAGCTTGAAAATTTAATAGAAGGCTCCTAGTCTATTGTTTCAAAGGTAGATGAAAAATATTAAAAATCCTTTGATAGTCACAGTTTTTTTTTTATAAGCATTTAAAGTTCAAAAATTGACAAAATATGGAAAAATCACGAAAATCAGCAAATTATTTTGAGTTAAGAATTCGTAAAACTTTTTCTTTTTAAATCTAAGATTTGAAAATGTAATACAAGATTCCTTATAAGACTATCTACCTTTATCAATAAAAAAATCTCTACCGGACAGTCAAATTAAATTTTTATGAGCGTTTGAAATTCAAATTTTTACAACATAGGATATTCGTTCGATTTCTCATGTAGTGATTTCTGTATTTTGTTGTAATTCAAAAACGAATAACTATAGATACATGAACATTTCACTGAACGTTTATATTAGCATTTCCTATACACCATACAATTTTGACTCTTTTGGAGCTGTTTACGGACAATTACAGTTTTCAATTTTTTTAGTTTTTTTTTTTTTCTATAAATATCAATAGGTGAAGTTTTATCTGTTGGGCCAAAAAGTGTAAAAATTTAATACAAGGCTCCTGATATATTGTTACAATATCAGTTGAAAAATATTATAAATACACAACCACAATTTTTTTTATAAGCATTTAAAGATCGAATTTTGACAAAATTTATCAAATTTCATATCAGAATATTCTGAATAATCTGAATACCTATTTAGGATTTTGAGGATTGTGAATTTGTCATTATTTAAATAAATATGGAGAAAACTGTTATTAAATGTCCAAATTGCGTAGCAACATTTACGTTGAAAAATAATATGTATGCTCATCGCCGTACTATTCACCAATTTGAACATTTAAGGAAAGAACCATACATTTCTAAATGCCATATTTGTGATTTAAAATTTTCAAATGAAAAGTGTTCATTTCACTACATGAAAAAATTTCACAACAGTTCTATAAGTAAAAAACAGACAAGAATAAAATATCCTTATGAATCATATGATTAAAACTTATTTACTTCACTTAAATTAAGAGAACATTTGTGTGTTAAACATAACACTACTGTGGAGTTAGAAAAGATAACTTTTGATGATTTGAA